>JAGTTH010000394.1:0-36083 GCA_022606485.1 Agraylea sexmaculata
TCAGATCATATCAAAAGGTGCAGGTTCAAGTCTTGCTTGAGGCGATTGGTAAAAACTAGGATATTAATTATTATTTTTTGTATATAATACACTTTCATCCTTTTTTATGCAAATGTAATATTGGTGTTTGATATTTAAACTTGCTATATTACACAAATTCTTCCAAAAAGAAGATTACAAAATAACCTACTACAATATATTATAGTTTTTATAATAATTTGACGCCAGGAATGAAAAAATGAATGCATAATGTCTTTCCTAAAATTAAATTAGTATTTTTTGTATGGCCGCATTGTTATCATATTTTGTTTTAAAATAAATAAGTGCTTAAAATTTTATTTTAAAATAAAAATCTTCCGGTGAATGTTAATACGATCCATGGTTATGGTTCAATATCATAGTTTGTTGTCTACGCAAGTCTAAGTTTAGATTAATATTACTATAATATGAATACTCATACACTTTTAATAATAAAAATACTTTTATAATGAATGTCAATTTATTCTTGGGTTTATTTAATGACAAGGGTGGGTTGTGTACCATTAATTAAAATAAATTGACAAACAAATATTTTTTAGAATGAATATTTACTCAAGTGATAAATGAGGCTAATGATTGCTTACATGTAATCTGAGTTTAACACGAATTTTTATTTTAAAGGATGAACTTGAAATATTGCAAGTACAAGCGAAAAAAATAATTAATTACGTATAACAGAAACAATACACAAGTAACAGTCACTAACGAGTATTTCATAGAAACAGCTGATTACAAGATGGTTGCCTAAACTCGATTCCAAAAGCATTATTAACATTATTAATTATTGTTTTTTTTTAAATATTTAATATATTTTCGCTCATATGTATTTGCAATACCCTGCCATCCCCTAAAATATTCTTAGTTATTTTTATTCTACCCTGTATATTTTAAGTTATTTTATTAACATAAATATAAATATATATATATATATATATATATAGAGCATATATATGCTATATATATATATATATATATATATAATATACAATCACAATAGTAAAACATGAACCATCATCGCCTCGCCATTACATGAAAAACCTAATGCTGTTCAGTAATAATGGATATTTGTCAATATTTTATGTATCGTCATATCAAAGATTTGGTAGTGAATGATAGTAAACTTATAATTACTGATAAAAACAATCTAATTTAGATGTTCCCGAGTCTGGGCCGAGTTTGAAAGTTGACAGATACAGATACACTGCAGGTGACACCATACGAGCCAACTGTTCCCTGCCACCCAGTTATCCAGGTGCAAATCTGACATGGTTTATAAACGGGGAGAGGGTGAGTTTCATTTAGGCATATAAATATAATTGTAATACTAAATAAAAATATATATATATATATTTGAACAGGTTGAAATGACACACACGACACATTTCCCCCTCAATCCCGAGATGTGGGAGGCGAGCTCGGCATTCAGCGCGATAGAAATAAGCACAGAGGAGAAGTCCATATTGCCGAGATATCAGGTCGGTGGAAGTATTCAGGAGACGAGCTCCCAGCAACTGAAAATACCAGATCCTGAACCGGAAATCACGGTGTATACTGCTTATGCTCCTTTGCCCGTAGACGGGAAGTCTGAAGAAGACAAAGAGTCTTATAAAGCGCAGGCTAGTAGCAACTATGCAGGTGGAATACCTGACTATCCTCTCAGGGTGGCTTCTGTTCCTCTAAAGGTGACCAGAGTTAGACTGCAGCCGGAAATAGGTACCGTATTGAAAATAGCTTGTGAAGCCACCATATATGATGCTTACAAAGCCATCAGTGATGTGGCTAAAGTGAGAGAAGAAACACCACACATAGCTTTGGTCATGGGACAAAGCTCTGCAGGTAAACTAAATTAAATTATTCAAGTAATTCATACATTTGAATTAGTTATTTAAGAAAGAGAACGAGTCATGGAACTTGTCAGGAGACGCAAAAATTAAATTACCATATTTTTCAAATGAGCCGCCTTGTGGCCCAGTGGTTAGTGTGACGGATTCGTGAGTGAAGACTCCCGGGTTCGATTCACGGCACCGGAGTCACTTGGTAGATCTACCTTAGCAAACTATATCTTAAATACTCATTGCTGTGTGGTGGCCTGGGAAACCATCTCTACTATATCCTCCCGTAAAACTAACCAACGTGGCCAACTTATAAAGGGACTCCCGCCAATAGGGAAGGCGTCACGGTATTTTTTTCTTTTTCAAATATAATGTGTGCTAAACTTAATATAAAATGATTTTAGACACAATACTTTGTTAATTTTATTGACTTTACCCGTCAGTGATCTTTTTAACTATAGCAGTTACACATATTAACTATCGGCAAATTTAGAATACGCCTGTATCGAAAAGATCAATCGAGTTTTTATTAAAAATATTGTGTATCAAAATACCCAATCGAATTGATTTTTTTATTCAAGCGGGATTTTAACCTATGACCACATTTTTGTAACCAAATATTTTATCCGTATATTCCTCGCTTGTTCTAAAGCAAACGAGTTAATCTGAAAAAAAATACCAATATATCTATAATACTAATAATAATAAACACTATAATAATAATATTTATTTAAAGATATTTTTTGTAATTAATTTTACTTTTATGAGTCTATAGATATATATATTATGAGTCAATAGTATAATATTGACAAGTTACATTTATATTTATCTTCGGAGACTTTTCATTTCATATGAATATTCATTGTTAATTATTAATCATATGTTATTGTTAATTATTTTGATTAAAAAATAATAATTATATAAATTTTTATTTATAATAACACTTTTACTTCATGTTATTCTGAAACTCATAACAATTTCGTGCGTTTGTTCTCTTTCTTAAATAACCGATTCGTTTGTAATAAAATATTTTTCATATAATTATTTATATTTCGATTGTTTATTAACACATAAATGCATCTACAAATTAACAGTTCTCGAGAAATTATTTTCTACTTGAAATAAAATTGTTTCTTTATTGTAATATACAAACCTGGCCAAAAGTATCCGACACTGTTTAAAAAGCTGATATCTTTTAAACGCTAAGTTTGAGGATGAAACAAAATGATTTGGCTAATTTAATTATTTTTTGGTTCGGTTTCTTTTTGATTTATTTTAATTATCGATTGAGTCGATTTAGTTTTTACAGCCATTACACACAAATTAATTGCACCTTCTGAATTGAAAAAAAATTGATACTGCTTATCACATATTCCCAGAGAATAAACAGTGAATTTACTATTGTCTTCAATAAGACTCTGTTAGGTTAGATGAATAAAATGATACCTCATTCCAGTTTGCAACGCATAACGAGTTGTTTATTTTTGACTGCGGCCTTTACTAAAACCTTTTTTTTTCTCTTTATAGGTCAAATACATAAACACATTTTTTGTCTGATTGTGATGTTTGTTTTTGTCCTTGTACAGGTTTGCCTTTAGGCTGTATGATCCGGTTCTGGTGGTGGTTACCATTCTGTTTGCTCGCCATGTGGCAGGCGCTGTTGGCCATCAGATGAAATTACTAAATCTACATTATTGATTCAACACGATGGTCATGTAGACAATGACGATTTTAATATTGTACTAATAAACGACTGCTTAGACAAATTATAGTATGTAAATAAGCGTAATGTAATTAATAACAACACCAAAACCTCGTCAAAACACGCGAGCGAACCCTGTGTCAAAGATTCTACACGATTTCGAAGCCTTCGTCTAATTGTATATAATAAAAATTATTACTGCAATGTAAATATTTCAATTTTAGAAATAATCCTGAAAAACACCGATATATCAGCAGTGTATAAATGTCAAGATGACGGATCGAGCAGTTGAGTTTGATTGATGCAACTCTGTAATCAAAGTGATTAATAGTGTTTAAAAAATATAACTATACTAATTTTACCGTATGTTATCTCACTCAGACTCGTCTGCTTGGTCCGCCATCTTGATATTTATATATTACATCCAGTTAAATGGCCTGCCAATGTATCGGTGGTATAGTCTCATCCCAGAAATGCACATTATATAAGATTTGATAGTATATTATTTGAATGATCATACTTTTTTCAAAAGTTTTTTTTTTTAATATAATACAAACAATAAAAGCAATAATAACCTTCGAGTATAAATAAACAATAATAAATAATTAAAAAGGCTAATCATTTGTATATCCAGCTCTACAAGAGAATTATCCAAAATTTGATACTATATATATAGATATTTATGTTTTTTTTAGTAACTCGTTTAATATTATCAAAGTAATATTTTTGTTTCGATTAAAATATATTGTAAATAGACTGACGAAGACTTCGAGACCGCTATTTATTTTGTTTAAGCTAGATGTTGTCTTTTATATGATTGATATTGTTTATATTGACATGTTATTAATTATGTATTATAGTTATTAAAATATTATTGTTCGATACGATCGGATATTTTTATTTAAAAAAAGGTTGTCATTTTTTTCTCCAGCATACACATAATATTATTAGAAATGTAAAATATGATGTTTCTAAAATGAATTGTACCGGAGAAAGAGAAATCAAAACAGGGTGACAAATATTGTAAAAACTCTAAAGCGTTATGCAATGTAGAATAATTAATCCATCAATAAATAATACAAAACATGTATGTATATTATGATTAAAACTGGAAATAAAATAATAATGTAAAGGAATAAATCATTATATGTTTAAATCACGCTTCTTTCATTTATCTATTTACTAGTAAAATTATTATTTTTTATTTTTCTTAAATTAAACCATTACTAAAATTTTAAACAGGATTTGGATAATATAGGACTAAAGACAATTTAAACAGTAAAACAAGTTTAATTTTTTTTTAGAATATTAACATAGAACGATTTCTAACTAAGATTACATCAAGGATACAATAGTAAGTTATAAACATTACTAATTTTTTTTGGTGAATTTTTCAAGGATTCATTTTATTAGTTATTCATACAAAATAACATTTCTACAATCATCATTTAAAAAGTAAAAAAAAGGTTATATTGTTAGTCTTATGTTAGATTTACTGATTCTACAAAGGTTTTATTTAAGAAAATGCTCTTGAAATAAAATTTTAATTATATTTTTCATTAATTTCTATGGGTGATTACTACAAAAAACAAGCATCAAACAACAGTCTTGGTTTAATAACAACTTTAAGATATAAAAATATACCAATTTCGCTCATTTTTATAATTGAAACATTAATAGTAAAAAGTTAGTTAGGATAATTATGTATGTAATAAAAATAAATCGAAATAATTAAATCCATTCTGGAGATCAATCAGAGGTTTTGACATTATGTATTTCATAATTTAATTTTATTTAATTTATTATTTATTTATAACTAATTATAACACAATTTTTATCTATATCGGAAGCTGATTTATAACTTTTAATAATTGCATAGTCTTACTTTTATAAATGCTAAATAGGCATATTAATAATAAATATATACATTAAATGAAAGCAAAATGTATATGCTTGCAACATAATATTCAGGCAAACAACAATATCTGATCTTTTATATCTTTACTTGTAGATAAATTTTTGTGTTAATGGCCCACTGAGTTTATAATTCATCAAAAAAACATTCGATTTAAATGATTATGATTTTTTATTATATGGGATCGAATTCTCCTTTCAATTACATTCACTTAATTTAATATTCAAATATGTATAGTATCAAAAGGACGCGCTCTGATTGAATATAATAAGTGTATTAAGATTTTTTTATGCCTACTGGGCATAAAGATACACGTGTATGTTTCAGTCTTATAAAAAGTGTTTCTTTTCTTTGAAGGATGTCGTCCTTTTCTTTGAGTTTTGTGTTTGTCAAATCGGACGAGTGTATGAGATAGGATTTCCTGTAAAGACCCGCTACTCTTGTGTCAACATGATTTCTACAACTCGACCAAAGAATGCTTCATCCACTATTTTTATTTCAGATAATTCCAATATGCCTCATATCTTTGTGCTAAAATTTAATCACGAATAAACTATAATATATATATATATATATATATATATATATATATATATATATATATATATATATATATATATATATATATATATATATAACTGGGAAACATAATGGGTCGGTTCGCTGTTCGTCTTTTACAATAAAAAAGAAATCAATCAAAAAGTACACCTTATTTTAAAACAAATAAAAAATCTAATATATTGGAACGAAACAAATAAAAAATGTCTCACATGGAGGCTTTTTGCAAGTTGGTTATTATTTAATATTCATTAAAAATAAACACAATCATTTTTGTTTGATCTTATTATTCGAGCTACAAAGGATCACCAAAATAGATATTGTCCAAATTAATAATAATTTGTGGCTTTGGGATTTTAATATTTTTATTCTATATCCCATATTTTTTTCAGTGGAAAATAATTCTTCAATAATGTCAAACTCTCTCCTTGAACTTTGTATCGTATGAGTGGTTTTTTTTTTTTTATTAAGAGAACACAGTCGTCTGGAATACCAGAGAACCTACATCTCTGATGGAGCTTTTTTGAGAGGGTTTTTTTAGACACAACAACGTGTTAATTGTCTGTCGGTGAACTTAGCTATTAATAGTTACACAGGTCACCGACAGAGCGGCTCTGCCCGATATTTTGGTTTTATGATGGTTTATTTAATGATTATGATTGTTTATTTATTGTTCATATGATGGTTTATTTAAAAAATACAAATCCATGCATTCAATATGTGAAAAAAATATAAACTGGTAGATTAAATCAATACTATTGTATTCGCCAGGCTGTGGGAATATTTTTAACAATGTTGGGTATCTTGTATCAAAGAGTATGTATTCGTTTTTGCAGAAGATGGTGCCAATCAAGACGACACGCATACTAGACTGCGTTACATTACAAATTGTCTACTGTGAAACTCCACACCGAGCTTCTGACACAAATGGAAAATTCCTCATGTCTTCGTCGAATGGTTTTATTTTGTTCCCGTTTTACAAGTCCCTGGCTTCTCCTGTCATATTCTGGAGGCGTGCGACCGGACGGCTTCTCTCTTTGATCACCAATACACCAGGGAACACCATATCTCGATATACGTGCACAGCTTATTTATTACCTTTGTTTGACTTCAAATACAATTATCTAACTGTATTAAATCACAGAGGAAACGATACAATGCCAAAATATATACGCTTGTTTTTATACCGCCCACCCAAATCGTCGCACACCATATTTATTTTCCATGTATTTGTTCATTCGACAAATCTTATATATATATATATATATATACTTATATATATATATACCACTGCTATATATATATATATATATATATACATATATATATATATATATATATATACTATATATACTGCTATATATATATACGCCTTATATATATATATATATATCTCTTCAACAACCAACTGCTATATATATATATATATATATATATATTTAATATCCCTTAAATGTAGACGAATTACCATCTTGTCCAAAATAAGTGTCTTAAGATGGCCTTAGATTTTGAACCTGGCAACAAGGTGATTTATCATCTTTTCTCTTATATAAAGACGCTATTTAGTACGTATTTATATTTATATTGATAAATAAGACTACGTAGTTTAATATTCGAGAAGATAGTTATAAATATACTTCATTCGAAACTCTAAAGACGAGATAATACCTTCTTATAGGGAGACACTTTATAAGATCAACGTATTCTAATATGTTATTCTAAAATTCTAGTTGTTCAAAGTGTCTTAATATGGCCTTAGATCTTGAACCTGGCACATATCTTAAAGAAATCCACGAGGACATTAACTTAAAAATGATCAAAGTAAATATCGCAGATTTTAGTAAAAAAACATTACACTAAAATGACTAACTTCCCGACTTACCCAATCATAAGACATGTAAATAAAACCAAGTATGCCTCGAGGAAACTTTAGTTCATTTTACCAATAGACTTCCAAAATTGTATAAATTTCTAATAATCCACTCAAATCAAATTTTTTTTCACTCAAACACACTGTTATTTAGTTTTTAAGCATTATATTTTGAAATTTAAAGGTTTATAGTTAACTATTAAATTTTGACAACTGAAAGTGTATTTATTAATATTATTTTATGAAAAGCTTCATTTCCCATCTATTTATGATTTATTAGCAGGCCATCAGACAGTATAATGTATAAATCTAATATCATGAAGAGTTGCATACATATAGATACAAACAATAGTAGTAAACCTAAAAACTCACTAAAAAACAAAGTACTTTTAATATTTTGTTCATGCGATAATAATTTGAATTAATCCCTAAAACATGTGGGAAAATAGTTTTATAAGAATTTAATGTAAACATTGGCAATTCAAATCCTACTTTGTGATCTGGTAAAATCGGCTTATGTAGCCACACATTTCCACCACTGTACTAACAACTAACATTCAAAGCCATCATTTCATTTTGTACCTACTTGGATCTAACGTAGTTTATAAATTGCAAATCTCTGCCGTTGTATGAAAAGTGCGACTCTTAATTATTAAGATGAACTTTATTAAATGGCTTTTTGAAAATACATACTGCATAGTCGCAAAGCCGGATTCCTAAGTGTCGTGAATAACCTTAGCTGTCGAAGGGTTAGAATACACATATGTGTCCATACAAATACATAGTAATATGTTAGGCAATATCTACATAGTGTTATACCATTGGCCCGCAAATCTGTTGCCAATGTTTTTTTCCACACCACAAAAAGGCCAAATGTCTCTCCTCGGCCGGAACATACAGCCTTTTCCTCTTATTGAATTCGACTCAAGAGGAAACCATTTCCCACTCTTAACACGTCTAGAAACACCACATTGAAATACCGTTTTGATGGATGACAACTGAGACACTTTGTATATTGCTAAATATTTGTTTTATGTCATCTCGGCGATGGGAAAAATTCCCAATAGGCTTGTATCACACAACCGAGTGTGCTTAATAATTATTACTCTCTTTTTTTAAAATTAAATATACGTGTAATACTATTTTCCAATAAGGGTGAGCTAACAAACCAGATTGGTATCGATTCGACTGCCATATTTACTTAACGATGCTTAACCCCGGTGTTCCATTAAAATCCTATACATATACGTCTATTTCATTGAAATATCGCATTATAAATGGATTTTTCAACCACTATATTTATTAATATTGATACCTCTGCCGAAAATGACCATGTATTTTTTGAAACAGCAAAGATGATTTCCATAAATAAAAATATACATATAAAAACGAACAAAATTGCAATAATATCACATATTCGAGTTTCAAAATAATATTTTAAGTACTTGTATTCTTTTTATAATATTTGAGTTTGGAGTTGTTAAAAATACACCCCTTACGCCATAAAGCACTACTTTCTTTTAGAGTTGGCGTGGTCCGATGCGGCTAAGTTTCTTATTATAAAACTTCAATGCTTCCTAGCCATTCTTCAATCACTTCATATACGAATAAATTAAATAAATACAGGATGGACTTTTTCTTAGTAAAGATATGGAATAAAATCAGCTTATTATCAGCCAAAATAAATATGGCTACCACTTATAAGAGATCCAATTACATATTTTATTTTTTGCCATCTTTTTGGTAGAGACTGGTGTACTTTTATTTAGTGGTACTGATAAACAACCTTCCTACTACTGGGCTAGTTTTTTTTTTAAATTGTAGTATATTAATAATTCAATTTAAATATTTAAGTGGCCTGGGAAATCAGCTCACTTTAAATAATGTCTAAAGCAACTCATTACGCTTGGGTTTCCTACGCGTACGTCATTATAAACGTACACCATAATGTTAGTAGTAGAATTATTTTGCAAATCTGATAATTGATTTCCTGGTGGTTAGTGCCTCGTTTGAGCCTCGGACGAGGCATTAACCAACGTTAAATCGACCAATCGCATAGCAAAGTATATAAATATACAACTTCTTTACAGTGTAGGAAACCATAACTTTACCAAAGTAATGGATTTCCAGGCATACCTCACCATAAATACGATAGTAGAGTTACTTAGCTACATTTATGATAGGTTTTTTGTTTTAGAGTTATTGCCTCGTCTGAGCCTCGGGCGAGGCACTAATTAACAACCAATCGATCAAAAATACACTCTATTACCGTCTTTACGGTGTACGATTACAGCGACATATGCCAAGGAATCCCAAGTTTTACAGCTTTATACTAGGATTTTGACCGTACACCGTAAATACGTTGACATTTCGGTGACGTACGCCCAGGGAGCATAAATTTACGTAAGCTATGGATTCCTCCACAATTTTCGCCTAACTGGTGCGATATTTCTATGTGTTGTTTGCTAAAATACACTGTGCGGTGTAAGAATATTGCCTATTTTTGTGCGGTGACTCTACCCTGCGTTGAACGTTAACGTCACATTAACCCAACCTAATTATATAAAATATTATTCGTTGAATACAATGTATGCCATGAATTTAATCATAAAAGTGTTCTCATCAGAATGTGGTGTGTATAATATCCATTGGTCCAGAACAGGACAGATGAACAAGCCATTTAAAGCGCTCACCCCATCTGCATGGCGAATAACCACAATAAAAATGAGTGGACATTCGCCGGGGTTATGATAGTGGTCTTTTTGCTGATCCAAAGTGGCTAGTTGGTTAGTAGTGTGGTGTGGTAAAAAATGTATGGCGGCACAAAGACTGGCTATATCAAGTTTTATGATACTCGGCTCTAGATTAATTTTCCGATGTCACAGCCAGTGTTTCGCAACTTATCGTGTCATGTGAGGCCGAAACAAAACTTTTATCCACAACCACGATGTTCTCTTTTTACATTATAATTTGTTCGGCTCAACTTTTTGTATCGTACACACGATCGATTTTACCCGATCCAGGGTGCAGTTTAATTCTGGTCGGGATATTGAAATATTTGCTGCATTGTTTGCAAGTGTGAAATTGTGGACGGTGGAATTATTTCTAATGGCAAACACTGTACACCTTGAAACAATTTACAGCAACATTTAAATGCTTGTGTCTCGTTGAAAAATGCACTTTGAACCTACCTATATTGTCAACTATTTTTTTTATTATTATTTCCCATTGAACTAGTAAATAAGATAAATAATTACTAGTGATGTCATTGATGAAAGCCATATTCATTTATTTTTCAAATGAACTTTGAAATAATTCACTCGATTCTAACTGTTATTTAGTTTTAAGCATTATATTTTTGTTATATATTACAATTTCTTTATTTAATTTTAATTTTACATTGTTCATATAATACAAAACATATGTAAAATTATCACTTTGATACATTTACTTAAAATAAGTTTAAGTCCAACTTGTATAGAGAATTGTGATTTTTTTCTTCATAATTAGTAAAGCAATTTCTTTATTCAATTTGAATTTTACATTGTTCGTATAATACAAAATATCTTATGAATTAGACTTGTACAGAATGTATAATTCTTTTTAACTATGACTAACATGAATGAATGACATTTTTTTACGAAATTAGAGATATTTAATATTAAATAATAAAAAGAATCGGAAAAAAATTTAAACCATCTATAGATATGAAGATTAATAAACAATAACAACACTCACAAAAACAATTACTAAGTATTATGCTTAAAACTAAATAACAGATTGATTGGGTAAAACCAAATTTGAATCGAGTGAATTATTTCAAAGTTATAAATGTTCATTGGTAAAATATTATATTTTTGTTAATGTAAAGTTTATTTTTGTTATTATTTATTAATCTTCATATTTGAAAAAAAAAATTTTTTTTGTTTTCCCATACTTTTTAGTATTTAATATTACCTCTCTTATCAAATAAAAATGTAATGTTAGAAAAATATTTATAAACTCTGTACACCTACATTATTCTAATTCATTATAAGTTTTGTATTATCAAACAATGTAAAATTCAAATTTAAAAAATTGTTACAAATATTATAAATTATTTTATTCTCATATAAACACTTATTTTTTACAAATGAAAGTAAAAATATTGTACAAATGCGCATACAATATTGAATTAAAAATAAGATGGAGGATCTATAATTTGACCATTCGTAAATAAAGTTTTATATATCTTGGTGGTGGCAGAATTGGTGGAAAGAAATGACGTGATTTACACGTTATAAACGTTATAAATTTACTAAGCTTAATGTTACTTGACTGATTGACACAGATTTATGGCAAAAAAGAATAAGTAAGGATTATTAATTATTATTACAATATATGTATGGTTACTATCTTATAAGAATGAACTTATTATTAATTATGTATTATATTTATTTTAATACTTCTACAAGTGAGTTTTTGTATTTTTACCTATAAATTATGTTATGACTTATTAATTATTTTAATAACCAATTGATTGTACTCCGTATTAAAATAAGTAAAAGGCTTAGTCTATAAACTTAATATTGTAACATCTAATCATAATGTTTCAAAACATTGTATGTAAATTATATTCAATAAATAAATTGCATAATATAAGAATTAATGAAAGACAAAATATTTATAAAGTTATAAATATTTGTTTCATTAAAGACTGTATGGTCTTACATGACATAATAAAAAAATTGCATGCCCACGTGAGTTTTCGCTCAAAAGATACATTCACCATAGAAAATATATTCTCATTCATAAAACATGAATTCGAAATGAATTAAACTATTTATATCAAAATAGTATTGTACCGAATCCGTATCCACCCACTATTTACTACTAGGATTTCTGACGTAGCCTTCAAAATAATATAAATAAATAATAAATTGTGAAATGTGTCCCACCCTCCATATTATGTAATTGGATTAAGTATGCTTGAAATCTATCGACTCAAAGGCAATTCATTAAAATGTACAATATTATGATGAAATGCTGTATTTATATGTGTCGTTGCTGGAAAGTATTCACATATTCTCTTGGTTGATCCTAATGGAAAAGCACGTATAATATATAAAGCCGTTCTGAGGTTGTACCGTAATATATTTACGGTGTTTATAAATAAAATTGCACATTGTTGATGGTGGAAAATGCATGTGGCTTAATGACAAACGGACGTCTTAAATTATTGGCAAACATTTGTTATGTAAATTACCGACCATTTAGACTGAGCCAAGAATCACTGCTTCTCAACTTCCAAATTAAGTTTAGCAACATATGAGAGAAAACAACCCTCAACTGATGATCCATTATCTAACTATTGTTCTACCAGTGAACACAAACGTCTATTCCCCTAAGAATTAAGATATCTAGAATAATTAAATATAATATATTAAAGCAAATCTTATAATACACTGCATACCCAAGAGGCGTGGTGCACTTTTATAAACTGTACTGTGAGGAAAAAGTGATAACAATTCATAAATCATGTTATTGTGTATACAAACATTTCGTTTGTGTTAATGTTTCTAGGGGATTTCTGGAAAGTGTTTTTATTTTCATTTTCCTAATATTATTTATTAGAATAATAAATGTCATAAAAATGAACAACCCATGTATTTTTAATTATTTACTTCATTATGAGTTCTCATTTTAAAAACAATATATGTTTGTTTAAAAGGCTGTGTGTTTCAATTATTTTCCATTATAAACATACTTTATTTTAAATGTATTATATAATTAAGAGGCTGGGTGGAATAACGGCGTATACTGAAATTGTAAGCTTGATTAAAACAATTTATATTATAAAATATTGGTTTAACAGGTAAATGCCCATAATAGGATTTTCAAAAAAAAAATATTTTGAGTAAATTTATAATAGTCGTTCTACGGAAAAAAGACGTTTTGCAGTATTCGCCCTTATTCCCTGCAACCGTATAATTCATAAATGATGGAGATCACTGAATAATTCTCTGTAATAAATATTCCAATTGTAAGTATGATAAATATTGTTCTTGATTATCTTATTTTGTCATTAAATAGAAATTCTCAATTCAAAGTAGGTAAAATCTTATCCATATACATGTGTATTTTAAAAGAAAATTGAAAAACTTTTAATTCACTTATTGTGAAGGAGGGTGTGTTTTTTTTCCTATAAATTATACGTATACCTATATACGAATGAGAAGGTAAGAAGAAGCAGGTGAAGGTAGCAAAGAATACGGGAGGAAAGTTCAAGGAACAAGATGTCTTTGTATTTTACGTTTCGGTCTCTTAAATTGTTCCAATCTTTACGAATTCCGTCTTTGTGTGAAATACTTTGTCGCCGTTCGTGTGAATCAAATACAAATTTTAAACCTTCAAAATTATTCAATAAAGAATTAATAAAAAAAGTTATTTTTGGAAGGTTTCATCCATGGTCGATATTTACCAAGACTTTGATTAAAAAATATCATATTTCTGATTCACATATTAATGCCAAAGTATTTCAAGTTCATAGTAGTATTGTAAATAGTAATTACTAAAAAAATATGTAATTAATTAATTAAAAAAAACGTACCCAATATTTTAAACAAAATTGTTAGTTGTAATTTCCAAATTTTCTTTAAATTATGGAATTCCACCAAGAAGTCAACACTATCAACAATATCCAATATTTATTATTGGATATGGGAAAAAAAAATTGCAATAAAATAACTAGAATAACAATATTTCAAACAATTTTTTTCGGGTAGCTTTGCATTAACAAAGAATATTTTATTCTCCATCTTAGAATTAGTTGTTTCTGCGAATGAAATATTTTAGAAATAAAGCATTTTTTTAAATTATCAATAAAAATATTTATTTTTTATTTTTTACCTATTTATGCGAAACCTTATCATCAATACTTAAATCTACTCTGAATAATATTTAAACCTGCGTTATATGATATATTTAACCACGTTGGCTTAAAAAAATATTGTTTAATAATTTTTGGGTAAACTGTATTTAATAGTTGTATGTCTTAAGTTATTTTTATCTAATTATTATTATTATTATTATATAATAAACAACATTTATCTTATATTGGTTAGGAAATAATAATCGTAGAAATAAAATGATGGAACTTTCTCAAAAGGACAGTTGACTGTATTTTTGCTTATTTTGTTTTTGGTGAAATATTGAATTTAGGGCTTGCATTAAATGATATAAATAAAAATTGGGTTAAAAATATGAAACGACTATTCCTGAAATCCTGACACGTGTCAGACGCAATAAAAATAATATAATAATATTTTGAACATTAACAAATGATCAATGGTTGGTTTTAAGGTGTGTTGCCGAGTTTAGCGATATTTCATAATGAAATGAGGGCACCAGAAACACAAATTGTATGTAGGGAGATAATGACGATTACCAGAAGCGGCTCGGCTTCATTTTATGAAACTTCAGACAAAACTGAAATATCACCACCACCACTATTAGTACTTCAGGATTAAGTTTAATTTGAAACAAACTTATGACGTTCGGTCCTGAGAAATATGAGGCAACATTGTTTATACTACTCGGGGTTTGGCCAACAACTTATACCAAATAATACAAAGCAAATAATATTTAAACCCGAGGCTAACGTTAAAGATTATTTAAAATTACTTTAACAAATGTGATATCAGCATCAATTTATTATTACCTTACCATTTTAAATTAAAACCATTTGACATGGGAAAAATACATAAACCTGCATAGTTTTGGTAACATTGTTTGCATAATTTTATAATTTATTTATTCATTATAATTACAAAGTATTTAATTTGTATAATATTAAAAAATCTTTCTCTGATTATTTGGTTTTATTTACAAGCCCCGAGGAGCTTTTGTGAGAAGGTTTTTTGGACAAAACAAGGTTAATTAATTATCTATCCGCCGGTCACCGACTTAATAATCAGTATTTACCTTACAATACAGGAAATCAGAGTAAACCTGGATCAAGACTATCGATCGGGATTTTATTAATAGTATACACGATCTCCCAGTCGTAATAACCGATCAAATCAATTTAAAAATTCTTGACTTGAGTGGTATTTGAACCCATGACCACAGTATTTGTAGCTACGCTTCTTATCCCCTGATATATTACGCTGGTTGATATTTTTACGTTATTTATTATCCTCCATTCATTTTAATATTTCTCCTTTTAATACTTAGAAATTGATAATCCGACAGTTGGCGTACCTATATGTGTCGAAAAATCGGGACTATACTGTATTCTTACGGCCATATTTAATATAAAATTTTAATGAAAGTGTGTGCGTGCGGTGCGTATGTGTGTATACTAATACTATCAAGCTCTAGTCTATTCGTCAATCAAGATTATCGATTGGGATTTTATTAATATTATACACGATCTCCCAGTCGCAATAACCGATCAAATATTATATATTTTTACTGATTGGGATTTGAACCTGTAAGCACGCCTTTTCCCCTGAGCTGTTACGCAGGTTAATTTAAAATTGTTTATTGATCCTTGTCAGCTTGGCGTGTTATAATAATAATAAAAATATATGAAAAGTGTGAAAATATCGGCGTGCCAAGTGTTCACGATGGCCCTATGACGAAGTGTGCCTTTGACGGCGGTGAATTACGACAATTGTCGCAGTCCTCCTATATACAATGTTATTTCATACACACTGGTCTCTTTATACACGGTGTATGTGTACCTGAGAATATCACTTCAAAGAGAATACATTTCAAAATGTTTTGATGTTACCAAGATATATACGTCGGAATATACCAAACTTATACGGTACTTTGTGGTGAAGGTGCTTTGAGGCAAAAATCAAATAATAATAAATTTTACTCATATAAGGGAAAATTAGTTAGGCAAACATATTCAATATGAAGATGTTATGCCTTAGACTTGAACCTGGCACATTTCTCAAGGAAGTCCATGAGGACATTAAGTTAAAAATGATAAACATTTCACTAAAATGACTAACTTCCCGACTAACCCAATCATAAGACATGTAAATAAAACCAGATATGCCTCGAGGAAACGTAAGTTCATTTTACCAATGAACTTCCAAAACTGATATTATTTTTAAAAATAAAATAAAATTTCTATCCACTCAACTCAAATCTGGTTTTACCCAAACAAATTGTTATTTAGTTTTTAAGCATTATATTTTGTAATTATTTTGTTAATATTGCTTTTATCATTGTTATTATTTATTAATCTTCAAATTTGTAAATGGGTTTTTATTTTTTTCCCATTCTTTCTATAATAAAATACTATTACTCATGTCAAATTTAAATAAAACATTCTCATGTTAGTTATAGGTAAAAAGTCTATTTCTAAAGATCTATCAATCAAGATTGTTCTATCAATCAATATAAAAACTTATGCATAGTAAATTTTAATATATATGAAGATGTTATTCTACATTTGTCACCATTTGTCGATAATTCATTAAAAATGTATGTATAAAAAAAAAACCACTCAACTAAAGGATGAATAATATTTCCATTAGAACTGAGGTAATGTGAAATAATGTTTATTTTCGACTAGTATCATAAATTAATAATCAAGTGTTCTATCATATTTGGCAGCTTAATATTCATAAAGACTTATTTCTTATGCTGAAGGACTTTTGATCAAACTATCAAACATTTTTATTTTTTTTACCAATAGTAAATACATGTATTGATAGATCGATTTAAATATTTTAAGCTTTCATGATTGATTATTACAGTTACAATTAAAAATTGTGTAATGTAAAATCTCTCATAATCATCTTTAGATTTAAGTATTATTTGGATTAGGTTTAAATGACACCACCGATATTAGAAGGCTTGACAATTGGATGACAAATATCAAGATGGTGGACCAAGCAGGCGAGTCTCAGTGACACCGTGAAGCTCAGGGTCGTCTGCTTGGTCCTCCATCTTGATGCTTAAACATCCAATTGTATGGCATTCTTATCGGCAATAACGGTTTTTATATAACTGCATTAAAACAAAACTAACCATCTAAGGATTATTTTATAAATAGTATATCTTAATTAACAATTAAAAAGAGATTTAACTGCAAATATAAATTAATATAATCCAAAGAATATTTAATGAAGCTTCGATTTTATAAAGAATTACCGCATAGTGGGGATGCGGAAAAGACATAGTGTTTTTATTGAAATTTTCATAAATACAGGAGTATTCTTGAATGCGTATGGGTGGTAGGAAAAAAAAGTTTATTTTGGCCATGAATAAAATGAAATATATTATTTTACGACGAAGAATTACTGGCAAGAAGTGGAAAATGGAATGGATAACGCCAGCCTTCTTCCGTTTTGGCAACTCCATCTTCAACGCCACACACTTTAAATAAAAAATAAGTAAAAAAGATCGCATGATTCAAATTTATATGCAAAAAGGCGGAGAATATGCCAATCCAAGGCATTCATATTGTATTAGAAATAATTTTTGTCAAATATTTTTTGTGTTTAAAATTCATATGATTTTTATCATGCATTAGGTATAAATTGTGAAATTTTCTGTTGTGTTTTTTTTTTAAGTGAGAGAATCTCTTTAATTGATTTAAATATTTGGTATTTTTTAGTTACAAGTAAAAAATATTCTACATTATTGTTAATATAAAAAAATATGATAAAATGGTAAAAATACAGTATTTTATCTAAATTCACTTGAGGGAAAATATTTATTTAAATGACTATGCTTACAATATTAAAAAATATAATTTATTATTAATAAAAACTCTTTGGGACGCCATATTGGAATGAGTTGTTTCTGTAAAGTACGTAGTAGTGAAGTGTTTATTGTTTATGATAAATACTTAAAATAAATTTAATACCACCTTGTATATAACAAAATTACAGTCATGTGTTCAATTTTGATATTATAATTCATTACTATTCAATTAAAATATTGAATTTTTTTAACGAAAGATTCTTAAATTTAATATTATTTGAACATAAAAATATTACTTATAATTTTTAGTGTTATTATAAATTAAACCCAATATGAATATTTCATGATATACAGTTAAAATTTCACATTCACATTTAACCTTTTCAATATGAAGACCTACTCAAATTTTCTATTTGATCATCATTTTAGTTTCATGAATTCACAATTAGACCATATTTTATTAATTGCTCTATGAATGATTTGATGTGTGGAAATTATTAAAGCTGAAATACCCTACTTGTTGGAATTTTCATAATAGCAATATAATAATTAATAATACAAGAAGGAAACTAATTTTACACTTTCCCATCATGAATGGTTGATATTGCAGAATTTTAATAAAAAATACACTTTTCGCAGCTAAATATAAAAGCAATTAATATTTAATCATCTGAAAAATATATCAAACTGTAAAATTAATTTGATTCGCTGTCGTTAACTACGCCGCTTTTGAAATATTCACCGATTAATAACTTTTTGATTGAAATATGTTTCGAATTTAAATCCAGGGTTGACTTATAGGTTATTTTTAAATATTTTAAATAAATCTTGTTCATGACTGGGTGATTTGTGTTGTTTATTTGTATGCAAGGGATGGGATGTGGGAAGATTGAGTAGTAAAGCAAGTATCTTTAGGGGTTGTTTCTTGTTCACACGGGGTGTTATCTAGTATATAAAGCCTCTAATCAGAGGTGGCGACAAACATAAGCTTTTTACATGCAATTGACAAGCGGAAACACAAGCAAACGAATCTGCAGGAAATGGGAAACTGAAAAACACAGTGTTGCCAAAAGAGAGTCAACTTCACGTCAACAACAGCCTTCTTTTGATCCATACAACCTTCCTTATTACCAACAAACCTCTCCTTTCCTTCAATATTTACGTACATATTATACGAGTTTATTTTATTATCAAACCTCAACCTGCAATTACAATTCACTCTATTTCATAGATGTAAACATAAGCTCCAAATAATCCAAAACAAATGCCTTAAAATGATATTAAATCTGGTCCTGGAACGTACCTTAGAGAGATTCATGACATTATCAAAATGAAAACAGTAGAGGAGTTTATCACTAACTTAAGCAATAAACACTATGACAAAATGGTTAACTTCTCCACTAACTCTTTAATACAAAATCAAATATGTTTCAAATAAGCGAAACTTCAAATGACCACTGAAATGTTTGAGAGACATTTCATAAAAATTCTTTAACATATCTTTTTTCACAAACACATTTGATTTGTTTTGTCTCCACAGTCATTAATGATTTTACTATATTCGTGTTTCACAATATTTTTGTTTTATTTATAAAGTATTAAGTATATGTTTTTCTAATTCTAATTTTATTTTATTATGTAATATATATATATATATATATATATATATATATATATATATATATATATATATATATATATATATATACAATTTTGTATTTTTTTGTATTAAAAGTTTTTGTATTTTTTCCCATACATTATGTTATGACTTATTAATTATTTTAAATATCAATTGATTATACTCCGTATTAAAATAAGTAAAAGAATAAGTCTATAAACTTTATATTGTAACATGTAATCATAATGTATCAAAACATTGTATGTAAATTATATTTAAGAAAAATTATTAATTAATTTATTTTACATTTCAGACACCAGGTTACACAGGTTAACGAATTTTTATTTATAAATGCATAGATATCTATCTAATGTTTATATATATGCTTTTTCATATGCAATTTCAATAACATTTTTATTTCATATAAGAGGTAATATTAAATAATAAAAAATAGGGGGAAAAAATAAAACCCATTAAAATTATGATATGTTTGTATTATTTTCTCAATATCTAAATAAACACGTATGGTATTTGATATTATTATCAATAAGTAAAATTTGTAAATAAATAATTTATCTAAAATGCTGCCAGATCTTTTATGATTTTCATTTTGGAGTGTAAAATAATCGAACCAGTATATTTTTGTAATTGGATTTATAAAAGGATGAGTTTGAATTGTGAAAAACCAACACACAATATATAATTTAGTAAAACACATTCTTGGAAAATTGATTAATAATTATACTCATATTCACATTTTCCCCATTCTCTGTTTTTACAGATTGTGTTTGGTTCCTGTTTTGAATGATATTTTATATAATAATATTTTGTATAAAAAATAATATTTTTTATGTAATGGACGCGGTATTTTGATTGTATATACTAATTTTCAGATAAGATAAAATTTAAAAAAGTGAATATATTTTTTTACCTAAAAAAGTTGACTATCATCAAGAACTTTGGTATAAAGAGTACTTTTTCTATATTAATATTTTATTTTATATGGTCCGAACGACTTTTTATAGGGAAATTGGAGTATCTAATCGATTAAGATATTATAGAAGATGATATTTTTTTTAAATTGTAGTTTTTTGAGAGTCTGATTGGAATATAAGCGTATACTGAAATTATCATTTTCAATAAAATTGAGTAAGATATGCTATCTTCAATATGAAGAAGTATTTGTCTTTGGTAACAGTTAAATGTCTATAACAGGATATCTATGATGAATGACTTATTTTCCTATTATATTATTATTCACATTATTTATTTTACGGGAAAATGTATATCCGTCCTTATTCCATCAAAATAATTAATTGAAAATCATAATTATTATGATGTGTTGGGGCGCACTTTGTGATGTTAATTAAAAGCTTTTTATCGCATCGGTTCCAAAATTGTTCGAATTCAACACCACGGTCACGAAGTCGGGTTATTTTCGACCTTTTGACATGAAAAGTTTCAGTCCGAAACTAAAAACATGATCCGAGTATTAAATAGATTAGTAAGCCCGGGCAAATTTTCACTCTCGTACCGTAAGCCTTTCTTGATAAATTGTGTATACAACGCAATCATTGAGGGAGGATGAGATTTCAGCTATAATCTACTTACTTTCAATATATATTATAGGTTTTAATTGTACAGAATCGGATTATTTCAGGTGTAATGCGAGCAAAGGTGAACAATTAGTTACAATTTTCCCCCGCTTGTTTGTTGACAACACACACATTAATATCTTTTACGTGTTTCAGTTTAACTTTATAACAAACAATTTATATAATGAAAATGTTGCCGATTACCCTACACAAATCATTCCTCCAATTATAAATTGGGATCGAGAAAATACAAAGTTCATAAAAAATATTCACGTTTTCAATTTTAATTTTAAATTAATATTTGGTTTGTATTTGTATAATCCACAAAGAATATAGTTTGACGGGCGTTTGACTGCATTCACATAGAACGAATTTTGTCACAAACGAGTCTCGCCTGCATTTGATATCTCGATACTATTTTAATAGCTACTAGTGTGAATTTATTTATTTAAATATATATACCCTATGAGGAGCTATTTCATTCATTTTTTTCAGAATTATTTCGCTCTCATATAATGTTAAAATGTGTAAAATTTCTGATTGATTCAACTGATTTCACAAAAATATTATTAGAGGAATTTTTAATAAAATTATTTTATAATGCAGCGACTTGTTTTACCGATGGATGTATTTAGAATAATTATAAAAGCCTACTAGATATGTATAAATAAATTTTGATACTAAATAATATGTCTATTTAGGTTTACTCTGAATTCCTGCATAAAGTAAATTTATTATTTCATCACCTAAGTAACTCTGAGTTTTTTAATAGAGTAACAACCATCCGAGGGTTAACATTATAATAAAATAATTATGATAACTATTCACACACCTAACCTAATAATTTAGGATTAAGGTGGCTGATTACTTGTAAAGCATGAACAATCATCACCTTGCCATTACAGGAAAAACCTAATGCGGTTCGACAATGATGGACATTCGTTAGTATTATAGAAAAAAGGTGAGAAAAATGAAGAAACAGAAATATATAAGAAATACAACAAAAAATATAACATATTATAAAAAAAAATATAGAGAACATCATGATTGCTTAAAGTTAAGGAATTCTTTCATACTTCTCATAAATTCCCAGTAGGGCATGACAAATATGTCATTATCCGCCCAACTGGAATTCCATTCTTTTAAAATAACTATGGATCTGGTTAATGGGGAGTGACGGAGTAGTATAGGTCCTAGGGGTTGCAAACGAGGAGTGAGAGCGACAGCGCGTATATAATTCTCGGGAGCAAACAAACTGATGCGACTAAGTATATCTGCGATAGATAACTGGCCTGATTTATGATTGAATATAAATAAATATTGGGTCATGGGACTAGTATGATTGTAGACGAGTAAAAAAGTATGTAATCTGCGTAGTGTATGTTGTGGGGTGATAAACCTTTGGACATTGTATAGTGTAGATATTTGGCGGCAATGTGACCGTATTTATGCACAGTTTTGCCGAACACTATTATCGAAGGGTGGCTCTTGACTCGTTGCCAAATGTTGTCCACCCCTGTCAAATCCACACCCCCAAACCCTCACACCCCTTTCACATACGCCCCACAGCGACTGTCCAAAAATGCACCGGCCATCATCTCTTCTCTCATCAATTTTCAAATTTCAAATTTATCGAGTCCCGTCTCCTTCACACCCTGTCTGCCATTGCGATTTATTAAATTACCTATCAGCTTCGTACATATGTAAGAATAGAATAGAAAAAAATCATACAGTGTACACAGATCGAGAGCATTTGCATATTGAGACAATTTATTATGAATATTTTATTAAAAAATGCATACTCAGATGAACACTAGTCAAATGAATATGACATTTTATGGGAAATATAATCCTAATAAATATATTAGTAAATTAAAAAATCACATATTAAATATGGCTAACAAACATAATGATAAAACCCTTACCTACATAATAGTAAAATATTAAAGGAAAACGTACGATTATTTGTTTGTTTTTTTTTTAATATATATATATATATATATATATATATGTGTGTGTGTGTGTATTATCACCAGCGTAATAGCTCAGGGGATAAGACGCTTGGCTACAAATACTAATAAATAAATAAGTTTACCTGCAATCCTATGAATAAAAAAGGACAGGATGAATCCAGAACCATCGATTCCAACTAATCACCACACAATCTCATACGAAATTTATCTCAGCTTCGGTCTCCTTCACAACTCCTTTCCATTATAAGTTTTTCGATTTGGAAACTGGTGCTAATTCAAAGTATCCCGACCTGTGCATCTGGACCATCCATGTGCCTTAACTTTACCTACACATTTATTTATATTACTTGATTAAAAAAAAATCCAATACACGTGTCAAAATTACCAAAACAAACGGCGTAATTCTCGGAAGCGTTTATTTTATTTTATTTTCTATTCAGTATGAAGACCTTCGTTTGGTAGGAGTTTTATGTATGTAAGTATGTCCATTTGACTAAATTTAGAAACGATTCAATGATATATGGTAGATGTTGTTAGTATTCAATTTATTATTATAACATGTATTAAATTTCACATCAAAGGGCGCTAGAATCTTCAAAGATACCTTTCTAAATGACCATTAGTTATTGAATTAATATAATATATACAATTTGGTCTTTTGAGTAAATAGTATTTACTAATCTCCTATCTCGATTGCTTAATTGTTTAATCAATAAGTTCTATAAAAAAGTAATAGTTTTTAAATAATTTCTGTATTGTTGTTTTTTAATTTATTAATGTATCAACAAAATTACTACATATCTTTTATTATACAATTCCTTTATTAAATATAATGTTCATACAATGTTTTGATACATTATGATTAGATGTTACAATATTAAGTTTATAGCCTTTCACTTATTTTAATATGGAGTACAATCAATTGATAATTAAAATAATTAATAAATCATAACATTATTTATGGGTTAAATACAAAAACCCACTTGTACTACATATCTTTATAACAGCACTTATGTATTTTAAGCAATCAGATTACACAATCAAAATTTACGAATTGATTAATAAATTGATGATTTTTTATAGAAAATCAATATATCAAACATATCAATTGTCAATTCAACATCAAGATTGATATAATTTAATGTTCAATTTTAAATTTATCCCAATACGTCTATTTTTAAGGAGGGTAAATTATTTATTCTTGTAAAAACATATATAAATAATAAAATATTTTATTACAAGTCATAAATAAATTGAACAGCATTGCCATGGGATAATACTGAAGCTTCTCAAACTGTCATGATAAATTAAATATTTTTTATAAAATAATTAATTTGACACGTTTTAAATAATTATTTTTTGTCGTTACTACATCAAAGCCTTTAAAATATTTGAAGTTCACTTAAATACATGTTGTATGTGTATTGATATATACAATGGCGTAGTATGCATAATTCTATGCAAATAGTAAAATATACAGTGGCGTAGCATGTCCAAGGTTTTATGTGCCAGACGTCTCAATATTGAATCGATCGTTGCTTTTAGCATGCAAGTGACGTTTTCAATACTTCAATGCACCCAATATCTTACCTATTTGATCGTTGCATCTCATCTACAAATCATAACTGTTTACACACTTGTATTCACAGCCATGTACTATTCTGAAAGTGGATCTTTGGTCAAAGACGATGGGTGAAATCGGTGAAGGCGTTCAAGTAGTACAGAGTTCAGAGTAATCGTTTGTGTACACATTAAATTTGTTGAAATAAAATTAATTCAGGTATAAAAAGCATGGAGTTTTTTTTTTAAATAATCAGGTCGTTAGGTTGTTTCGAAAGGATTTTTTCTGATTAATATTCTACATTTCATTAATGACCAGGGTAATAAAATGGCGAAATTATAATCCAGATAAAACATCACACAATATAATAATTATCCTGAAGGTTATTAAAATTAAATTATATAATATTATTATAAAAGATATTCATGGGTCCTCAATATTCAAACTGCTTTAATTATAATTTTAAATCATTATTAAAAATTAATCCAATAAATAAAAACATCTGTATATTTCCTCTACTTACATACTAATTTATTGAAAATATCTACTTTAACCCTTTATACAAAGTACAGGCTTCAGGGCTCAATAATTTCAATATATTAATATAAAAAAAATTGATAGGTAATAATGCGACTTGGGATCCCCCGTAATGTTCTAGTGGTACTGCTGTATGATATAATAATACATTTATTGATAATAAATAAATAAAAAATATATTCATACCATATTATTTAAATTATTTTTATAGTTTTTGGAGATTTTGAAAGCGAAAACTGGAGATTTTCTCAGATTTCAAGGAAAAAAATTTCAGATGGCGCATTATTCACATTTAATTATCTTAACAGCACTTAAGACAACTAATTTATTTTTTACAAATAATTTAATATTTGATTACTTATAAACATTAGAGTTTTTTTGAAGTAATATTAAATAATTTTACCTTTTTAAAGGTGTTTAGAAAAAATCAATACTCGTCATACCTCGACTAATAAGAGTGCATTTTTTAAATATTTCTAGATTTATTGTAATATTTATAGGTGCATAAAATATGTATATTCGAATCTGTGTTCTTCATTGATGTATATTCGATCTCCTTCAAAAATTTCTCGAATGGTCGCTCTACTAAAGAGGAAAACTACAAATATATGTATTATATTATTCCCCAGAGCCGAATACAATATACAAGAACATTTTTCATAAGTATTTTTATTTATTCGCCCATTCATAGTATCCTGTCAATGCAAGTCCCGTCTTGCTGCCTAATATACAAATATCTGCATTGCATCCATCTATTGACGCACATATTAAAACCGTACATCATATCTCGTATATTTGAACATCACACATGATATTCAATATGTTTAAATCCACAAAGTCCCCAAATGGCCATGAAGGGCTGTCCTTACCATAAAAAAAACCCAACCCCTATTTATTTTTGATCAAATAATGTATTATTTGCGGCAAGCACACGTGTTAAACATACAAAGAAATTACTATTGGAAAATGTTTTTGAACCCTTTCGTGAATTGGGCAGGAAAGTTTTTCTCAGACAAATAATGTCTTAATACAATGTAAATATTCATGTGAACCAAAGATAAAGCACATTTACAACGATAAAACTTTTATGTCTATTAAAAGACCGAATATAATATATGTAAGAGAATATATTATGTAGATTAACAAAAAACATAATTCCATAAATCATTCGGTATAGTCTGCTTGCCTAAATTAAGGCGCATCTATTATGCAATTAGAAAACTATAACTGTATTGGAAAAAAATCCGGCTTTAAGCCTTTAATCGTAAGGACGTTTTTTTACTAATTATTAAAATTCAGGAAATCAGGGTATACCTGAATCGAGATTTTATCAATATTGATCTAAGTGTATTGATTTTATTTCAGCAGGATTCAAACAAATGATTATGATTTTTTTTCTATTAATTTAATATTATGTTTTTTGTTTTTATTTTCTTCTTTATTTTTCAATTTTATATTTCATGTTCCAACTGACGAGTGCTACTCTATCACGGATCCCCCGTAATGCTCTAGGGGTACTGCAGTATGATAATAATAATATATGTATTTATAAATAAAAATCAAATATTTAGCCATGCCCTATACCCAATAATAATAACTTATTTTTGTTGCAGCTATTTTAACAGACAATTTCAAATTTATTTATTGAAACTCTAAATACCTTTACTAGGTTGTAAAACAAACATGGGTTGTGTACCTATAGTTATGGTGTAGTAGCATGCTGACAGTGATGTTAAACTCCATTGATTTTGACGAATGTTCAGCTCACAGCAATGTCTCTCAACCTACTTTTCCCACCCCACAGGGCACCACCCTCAGGGACACAACCACCCCCCAATGCAAATAATCATGAGTACTGAAGAGACCGATAAACTGCGCTGGATCTCAGGAGCAGGTCAATGAAGAGTCTTCTTTATATAGAAATGCGATATCCGGTACTTTTGAAATCAATTACACGATAAAACTATTGTAACTATAATTAAAATTTGTTAGATTAAAATAATGGAAGAAATGTAGGATTGCTTTAGTGTTCTTAAAATAATGAAGGAATTTAATATCATTGTAATCTTTAATGAAATATTTCATCTGAAAATACACATTTTTAAAATCGATGTAACAGTTCTAATTTTTGCGGTTACAGTTTTATTCCCTATCAAGGCTTTTTTGTGATAAGAGATGTGTAACTTTAGATTAGTAATTTGTAACTATTGGTCACACTTATTTATTAATTCATTGATCTTAACTATTACTAGTTACAAAGGTAACCGACTGAGCGACTCTGCTTGAATAATCGCCCCGGTATTTACCTTCCAATCCAGGAAATCAGAGTAAACCTTTATCGAAACGATCTTCTTAATATTATTCCTGATCTCCCAGTCGCAATAGCGAATCAGCTTATTTTTTACTTGAGTGGGATTTAAACCCACGACTAGAGTATTTGTATCCTTAAAAAATGTCTATGCTTTTAATTGATTTAACAAAAATATTCTCTACTCTATGGTATAGTATATTTATTACTCGAATCTTATTTGGTTAAATAATATTAAATGAAACAACTAACCAATTGGGGCATATACAACATGTTTTCATTTGAAAATATTATATTTTTTTTGCCCTTGCGATTATTAAAAAAATACACTAAAACGGGCCTGAGATTTTTTTTTGTATAAAAAATAATTAATAATAATAAAATATAATATTATTACAGCTTGAGAATTTTCGGTTTTATTCATGAGTGAATATAGGTTTTCATTAGAGAATAATAAAGACAACTTTATATCATCGTATTAGATCATGTACAAGTTCAATTTCAACCAGGTGTTGTTTTTCGTCAACAAGGTATTGTTGACTTTGCAAAATGCGTTGTGCATTTTGGGTGAAATTACGCTGTACCGTACTTTCTTTGCATATTCAAATCAGGAGGTCAATCACCTAATAGTAAGATTCTCAAACTTTTTAAAATAATAATTAAAAATTGAAAAGTTTAACTAGCCGACTTGGACCGTGGTTGTGTTAGATTTAATGTACCATTCGTTACATTTAATTATTTGAGTATCAATAAAAGACATTTTGTATAAGTCCAAAACAAGTATTGTTGGTTTGTCAAATAGTTTTTTTTTTATAAGAATTGGAAACAATTGAAAATGTTAATACTGTCATACATATTATCTCTCAAGTATTTATGGGTGCGTTTCGGAGAAATGTAAAGATGTAATCGTTACGAAAACAAATCACAATTTTATTCCATTCCAGCAGCGGCTCAACATTTGCATCGGGACATTAGAAAAAATAAGTATTCGTAAAAGATAATCGAATGAAAGGGCAGAATGTGTATTATGAAGGCACCCTACCATAACTACAAACATGTCGGCGACCGGAGACAGAATCTATTATGTACGCAGTAATTTGATTATCCAGCAAGAATCTTTATTTACTGTTAAGTAGGGGAGGATCGGAATTGTCGTGGGAACCAGTCGGGCTGTCGTAAAATATATGGGCCACCTACACCCAACCCACAAAAAAACCACCCCACGAATAGACCACCCCCACAGCCTTTTGGCCGGGGTGGATTTTTCTATTCGAAAATAACGATGTGGCGGGTCGAAGGTGGGCACATAATACATCTTTATGCAAGGCTTTTGATTTTGGTACTCTGACATCGTCGTATAACTCAAAGTGATATCAAAGGCGGATGGAAGCCGTACCCAAATAAAATAATCATTATGTTTGGTAAATATTACAAACATTTTATCCCATTAAACAGTAACCAAACAATTCATTAATTGAAAAAAAATCAATGCCCCTCATTTATTCAATATTATCCTCTTTCCGGAAAAGTATGTTTTCAATGTGGAATAATACTGTTTTCGCTGAATATATACATCCAATATTTTTACAGGAAATACATTTTGATAAATTCATTTATATATTTAACATCGGTCATTGAAAACAGTTAAATCTTTATTATGTACGAAAAGCTGCTTATTTATGTAGGGATTTTTAATGAAGACAATTATTTATTTTATTTTATTTATATACGCCTCGATGTAATTTTTTTTAAGAATTTTGTTTTAATTAATTGTCTGTCAGGCCATCTTAACTATTACTAGTTACACAGGTCACCGACCTTACAATCCAGTAAATCAGAGTAAACCTGGATCAAGACGATTGATCGGGATTTTTTTAAATATTATTCCGGATCTCCCAGTCGTAATAACCGATCAAATCAATTTAAAAATTCTTGACTTGAGTAGGATTTGAACCCATGACCACAGTATTTGTAGGGATGCATCTCATCCCTTAAGCTATTGCACTGTTCAACCATTGGTGGTATACACCTTACAATCCAGGAAATTAGAGTTAATCTGAATCAATACGATTGATCGGGATTTTATTAATATTATTCCTAATCTCTCAGACGTAATAGCCTAACGAATATTTTTTTATTTGAGTAGGATTTGAACCCATGACCACAGTATTTGTAGCCATACATCTCCTGAGTTATTACGCTGATTATATTAAACCCACTTGATATTTTATCTCCCGCTGGTTAACAAAAAAACACATAAAACTAAATTAAATTACATAATTGGATATGTCACTATGATAGCTTGTTTGAAGCTGTTCACGACTTCAGAAATAGTATTTCATTCACTGAAGCGACGGCTATAAAATGAAATTTGACAATTTAATAAATTCATCATCAATTTTGCGGTCGCCATACGAATAAAGAAGCAAAAACTCTCGGTGCTGAAAACAAGCAGATGCCAAATTAACTATTTTTTCCCATTCAAACCAAACTCGATCAAAGAGGATCAATTTGCGTTCGTGCGTTCGAGACAAATTAAATATTTTTAAAGCGCACGAGATTCTATAGAAGGACGGATCAGTACTTGTACAAAAATAAAATATTTCAGTCAGTACAAAATCAATATTTTAATATTGCAGTTGGTCTTAATGTTCGCTTCAAAGACGCTACTCGGGGAGATAAAAATTATCAGATGTATAAAGTAAATTTATATTCACTCAGACTGGATTCATCGGGACGTGTTCAATATATTATTTGGCAGGTTTTATGTTCGTTATCGAGGACCATTAACGACTTCTATCAATCCGATATTTTTACAAAATACGCATTCAAGCATTTCTAATAAATTAATTCAAAAAAATTATCTTAATAAAATTGGTATCATAAAAAAAACCTTATATAATATAATATTACCTGATAGAATTCAAGCTAGTATAAAGGTACATATTAATAAAGAAATAATCATTTGCTCATAAGAGCTTTTTTTACAAACAAGAATAAAAATGGTTTACAACAACAATGGAATGTACTAATAAAAAATTATAATAGTATTATAAAAAACTGTATTTAAAAAATAAAGTTAGGTGTAGGAAGCAATAAAGTATATGTTACTATATAAGGTCGCTCCTAAACAAGCCATGTTCATGTGTGGCAGAATTGGTGGAAAAGATTTATCAAAAAATATTTTTTTATTCATTTTGTATAAATTCTGGGTGGTATTTCAAATTACAAAATTAATTATTTCACCAGCGATTGAAGCATGGCTATAAAAATTTTAATTGTAGGCTTGAAATTAAAAAAAAATTACCGTCTAATAATAGCAGAATCTCAATCACAATTTTAGCAATTCAAGATATTAAGGTTATTTTTAATTCGATAAATGCCGCCCTGTTGATTCATAAAAACTAATAAAAACCATTGAGCGTTTTTTTTATATCCAATAAAATAAATCATTTGGCTATAAAATTAAATATATTTAAAATGACTTGAAATTTTATATCAAATACATATTATCACATGAATTTGTTCTTAAGGATTTTTAGGTGAATATTGAGTGGGTTTTAACTGTAATTGTTGAACACTTTTTGTTAGGGATGTGGAGTTGCTGAAAAAAAGCATGACTCCGATTCTGTAATTTAACAATAAAATCTCCACTCCGACTGCCGATTTTTATCAAATATGAATTATAATATTTACTAACTTTGCAAAATAAATGTATCAATTTTAATTTAAAAATGGATAAATGCATTGTTACTACATGTCATATGGACTCAAACATACACTAAAATACATCTAGGCTCACTTTTTACCAAACACTACTGCTTTAACATTTTTAAAATATTATTTTGTTTAAATCGACACGCGTATTGACTCAGCCACTCTCGGGGGTCACTAGAGACGTGCTAAGTGAGGGAGACACACTTATGCCTTTATCGAATAGAAGAGAAGAGTGCAACAATACACAGGTTTACGCGACTTGATTATATGCAATGCGATATCTAATGTTTACATCTATGGAATACATAATTATCAAAATTCACTACAACCATGAATAAGTATTTAAAAACAGTATACCTTATTTCACAATGTACACATCACAATGGGACTATAATATATATATATATATATATATATATATATATATATATATATATATATATATATATATATATATATATACACACACACACACATATATATATATATATATATATATATATATATATATATATATATATATATATATATATATATATATATATATATAACTATATATATATATATATATATATATATATATATATATATATATATATTATGGGCCAAAGCGGTGGATATTTGAGCATAGATATTATTGTGTTATTACATAGTTATTGTAGTAGTAGAAGCAGTCTCTATAATTAGTCATATAGATGATACTCCCTTGCTGTCTAATTAATTTGTTTACACTTGCCCTCGTCTAGTCTCCACCGCCAAACTTAACAATAGACCGACTAACGAACTGCTCTAACAATTACATGCCAAAATATTCACCAACGACACACAAATTACACATTATTGAGAATTTCATTGTCTCTTTATATGAATGTATCTTGATTGCTCACCCTCCTCTATTTGGAAATCATTTCAAATTGTTGTGTCGAGCTATGAATAGCAACGTTAAAATTAAGCCATGCCTTTAATTTAAGTTTTTTACTTCACCAAGTTCGTGTTCAACTATTTTATTTTGTGTATATTTTACACTGGCTAAAAACTGAAGTTACAATAAACATGGATTTCAATCTGGGTACTTTTGATATAAATTATATCTACTGACCTCGTATTTTCATTTGTAAGATTAATTGAAAATTGCATCATTTGATTATTTTTAAATTAATTACAAAATTAAAAACAGGTGTTCAAAAGTTCAATAATCAATTTCAATACCTAATTATTTATTTTATTGATATATTCGAAAAGAATGTATTGTAAAAATTGTGTGTACTGATATTTACTTGATACAATTACCCATTATGTTTTTGCAAACTTGTAGTTTGTAGTAAGATTATAATTATATTTAAACCTTAATTTGAAAGATTATCATCTTCTTTATTATACCACTATCATCTATTTTTTACTATGTTTCTAGTCCAAATCTCGAAATTTATTTATGCCCAGAAAGACAATATCACCAATCACACCCGTTTGCGGAAGGTTAATTCTTCTATGAGTCTTTGGTTTTTTGTTTATATTTTTTTGCTGTTTTTTTAAATTATTCATCTACTTTTTTATTTTGTAAACCATCGTAATGCATTAGATTATCTGTAAGTTTACGATGGTTGTAATTTATGTATATGTGTGTAAATAAATATATAAATTATAATCAAATGATCCCTCGGCGTATAAAAGTCCATGTTGTTTGTATACACACACTTTACACATCGATGGAAAGCATTTTATTCAACTATTCTATTCTTGTTATGTTATGATATTTAGTATTCACCTTAAAATTCTTTATAATTAGACTCAACCTCAATCGAGACGATAAAGATTTTATTATTAGATAAGATATCAGTCCATATAATCCTCAATTTCAGCAGGATTAGAACCGATGATCAATTTATTTTCAGCCACAGGCTTATCCTGAAAGCAACCTGAGTATCCTGAAATTCATGTTGTACCAATTTTGTATAATCAATTTCAATATACTCGTAAGTGATTAATTCAGTGCTAATTTAATGTGTATGTTTTCTTAACTCAATATTGTAATGAAACCTTTTAATATTATTTATATATATTTATATATTAAAAAAAAGCTCTTGTGAGCGTATATATGTAAATAAATATTGAATGGATGAATAATTAATTAATTGACCCATACGATTTTAGTTCGATTTTAAATAAATCACATTGTATTTATTAAATGTGTATATTAATGCAAAAAAATCAATGAAATTTGAAATATAATTCAATTTATTAATTGTATTATATTGAAACGCACAGGGATATTATTATTGTATTTGTTTCTTGGGGGTTATTAATTTGAATTAACATATTATGGTACGTGTTGTCCTTTGATAATATTATGAAAATATTACTTCAAAAAAATTGAACTCTGACCTTATCAATTCAAGATTCGCTCACAAGCTTCAAGTGTCTAACAGACGAAAATGTGAATATTTCTTTTTTCATAAATAAACATCAAAGGCAGAATTATTTTCAGTATCTTTCAATTGTAGGCGCATGAATTTGTATATAGAGAAGTAATATAATTTATTATTTGATCACACCAATATAATTTAGTATGGAATAAACCTGAATTTACATTTGGAATGATTAACGGCGACAGGGGAGAGTATATTATTATGCCGAGGGTCCAGATTAAATGCTTTCTATTACATTTGGATCAATGGATCATGTCAAATTAAAATCCCTACTCACATTTGGCTTTTATTACATGACTGCCTAAATTGATAAGAAGAAAATCGAGAAGGATGATAAAAGTTCCCTTCACTCAAGATTAATCAGAGTATATTTAATCCAAATATAAAATATTAACCCAATTGCCCAACACATTTTCCTTAGTCTGAATAATCGACGCGACGCTAAAAACTAAATTGAATGCAGGTACATATATAAAAAAATAACAAGCTCTTTCAATATTTTCCAGGCTTTAAAAATATGAAGGTGGTAATCGCCAATGTTTGCATTTTTTTCCTTTTGATTTAAGCATGGACTAAGTAATTTTTTCTTCTAAACAAACTTCTCTAGTATTTTATACATTGAATTATGAAAGGTTGGTCCAGATACAAAATTAATAATTTGAAATAAATCCTGAAATTAAGTAACCAATTTGGGTGGGATTCGAACCAATTTTTTTTGGTTATTTGTTTAATAATTGATTAGGTAATAAGTGCAGTGCGTAAACGAATAGAGCTGCAGTATACCAATACTACCAATCTCTAGTCTATTCGTATAGGCACCAATACTATTCATCTCTAACACACTCTATACCAAAATTGACTAAATATACCAACAGATTACATTATATTGGATAAAAATATTTATAGGACAAAAAAGATTAATATTAAAAAATATTTTTTATTTAATTTATATGTCATTAAATTTTTTAAGATGGGATTTTCTTGATGATACAAGATGAATAAAAATATTTTGTGGGAAGGTATCGAAAAAATATATAACAAGTCTTTGGTATCCTGAACTGCTGCATATTTTAATTTAGAATGAATACGTAATGATAGCAGTTTATTATCATTAGAGAAAATAAATAAAGCTGGATATAACAAGTTAGCTTAACTGTGCAATTAGTTAATTTACACTATAAATTAACATACTTAACATTAAAATATCCTCACTTATTCGAAATCCATATGGTTGATATGAAGATTAATATATGTTATTATGAGAAATTATTACAGATGTGTTGTATAAATTTATAGATAGTTAGTTTAAAGTATTATGTTACATCAATAGAACCATTCGTGAGGATACGAAAAATACTTACTTTCTTTCAGTTGAGGGGATTTCATTAATAGAAAATGGAAAAATACATTCGCTGGGTGGTTTCATTTTATCTCTTTAAGATCTCTCGCGTGTCGCCTCGCCGAAATTAATAATTCGAGAAGACCGGAGAAAATTCAGCACCTACTTGGCGAAAAGATGGGAATGGAGAAGCATAGAGGAGAAACAGGCTAAGGAACGTATGCGGGAATTCGATAAAAAATTTATAATAGGTCTCAGAAGACAAGCTCGCCTACTAGAACATGTATAAAACAGGCTCCCAAAAGAGAACCAACAGTCGGATGTATGGAGACCGCAATTGAACATCCCTTATATATATGTTGATTCAACCATTTCATATATAT
>JAGTTH010000396.1:0-26577 GCA_022606485.1 Agraylea sexmaculata
TTAGTGATATTTACACTGGTCTCTTATTAACATTTAAATAATATAGTTAGTAGTATAATTGTAGACACAGTATAAAGGCTGATAGTAATAGCGTGTGGCGCCGCGACGCTTATATTGGTATTACCCTCCTGGCGCCGCTGCATTCTATGAGTACCAGTACTTTACTACAAATACTACTACTACTACTACTGTATATTGTAAAAAAAACACCCTCGCTAGAGAACCCTGTATTATTAAAAAAGGGACGAATGTACATATGCCTACAGACACTACTCTAATTATCAGCGAACATCATTTTAAGATGATAGCTCAGGGGATAAGACGCGTGGCTACTAATACTGTGGTCATAGGTTCGAATCCCACTCAAGTCAAGAATTTTTAAATTGATTTGATCGGTTATTACGACTGGGAGATCGGGAATAATATTAATAAAAATCCCGATCGATCGTCTTGATCCTGGTTTACTCTGATTTCCTGGATTGTAAGGTAAATACTGAGGCGATTATTAATTCGGGCAGAGCCGCTCTGGCGGTGACCTGTGTAACTAGTAATAGTTAAGATCACCGACAGACAATAAACACGTTGTTGTGTATAAAAAACCCTCTCAAAAAGACCCTTTCTAAAAAAAAAAGCTCTTCGGAGCGTAAATAAATAAATAAATAAAAGATATTTCGTTGCTTCAAAATTTGCACATTTTAGGCTTAATAATAATTAAAACACAATTGAATTTACAGATTGCTAGTCTCTTTAAGACTTAGCTCGTGTTACAAACTGTCAAATCATGACTCATCAGCGAGCTATAGCTAAAGCAAAATTTCATTCGAGTGACATGTCGGCTCCATCTGAATGCCTTGATTCTAAACATCGGCTATGATAGACTTTCAAAATTCATATAAATCGTAGGCACACACCTCACGAGATTAGATCTTTCATATAGGATGCATTTAATTCAAGAGTTGTAATATTTTTTATTGGTAGTAAAGTATACATGTTTCGATTAAGTATGAAATAAAATATACAGTAAATGACTACTTTTACCGTTCGTACTGTTTCGATCTTTCTAATAACATTACAACAGTCTTTCACTTAATATGGTAAAGTGATTGATATAATATTCAATAATAAATAATGTAAACAATTTACATGATCATTAAGGAAAATCTAGTTGCTTTCGACTGTCAGATTTTAAGGACTACAGTGTTGCAGGTGGTCACAGTCCGCGTATATGTATGTAGTAGTGCCGGCCAATTTCCAGTGTATGAAAACAATACGCATGACTCTTCTATATATTTGTTTGATTACGGAATCATCTGACAAAAAAATCACACTCAATTAAAAAAAACTCTTACTGATATCTACTTAGAAATCCTTTGTGATTCAAACACAAAAAATATTTGATGATATATTGATCAATATGCCTTTTTTAACATTCACTGTAAGATTTGTGCATTTTTTTAATATTATGTAAAATATTAGGCATATATTGATGTAAAAGCTAGCAATTTAGACGAGGCTGACAAAACATGTTGTTGCCAAGCAGACTTTGGCTATTCACAACCCTCAACCCTCACCTGTTATCCTTTGATCTGTTCACCGTCAAACGAGCTCCGCCTCCACCACCCTCAATATTCCATGCTAAAAATTGTCAACGATGGTTGTATAATTCGAGTGGTATTTATTTAATATATGGTCGAGTATAATATAATAATATTAGTATGGCGGTGGTGCAATATGAGAAGCGCCGGCGCCAACCCCCGTCCATACTTCAGTATCCAAGAGATCCTCTCCAAGGGATCACAGATCACAGACTCTCCTCCCAATAACACTGTTTATTTTGTTTAGTTCGCAGCATGGGTGGATGCAGTGATCTTCGTGTTTAGCCTGGAGAACGAGGCCAGCTTCAACGAGGTGTTTGCTTGTTATAATAAGATGGCGCACCTGAGGAACTCTTCAGAGATTCCATTCATCCTGGTCGGCACACAAGGTATCTCCGCTTCTGTATATATTCCAAGCTCACATATAATATCGTGTTTGCCTTGCAGATAATATAAGCGAGGTGAGTCCCCGTGTTGTTGACGATGCTAGGGCCAGAAAGTTAGCTGCGGAACTGAGACGTTGTTCTTATTATGAAACTTGTGCTACTTACGGACTCAACGTTGAGAGGGTCTTCCAAGACGGTGAGTTTATTCATTCATTATTATAAGTACTTGAAAATTCATAACACTAGTTGCCATAAAAAACTTTGATATACATACAAGTTCAGTCGACTGGCATCCGATAATATATCGACTGATCCAGCGTATAATATCGTAAGTATAAAAAAATCTTTATGGAACTGAGCCACATATTCAATCTGGTAACACTGCCTGTCACGTATCACTCGGTTTAATTATTATTTATAACTAGGGTAATTTTAATTGAAATTTTCAATTTGTTTATTTTTTTTGATGTTGTTTGTTTCTTTTTTCATTCAGAAATATTCAAAGTAAATTATAAATAAAATAATTTAATACGGTTTTCATATGATGACAACACTCATCACAATATTTAAAGAGCGAGTCTCCCAATAAATGCTATTATTCAATTGTCATTTATTATGTATTATTAAATATCTCTAATATTATTTTGAAATTAATTTATTTATATTATCATTAAAATACTCGTTTCGAGATTTTAGATATGTTTTAATTATGATTAAATAATCATATGATATATTATTTATCCATCTGGTAACACTGCCTGTCATATGTCACTCTGTTCGAATACTATTTATAACATATAACAATTTAAGATAGAATACCTTCGACATAGACATGAAATGTGTTATAGATAAGAGATGAATGTACATTAGTTGCCGGTCAAATAGGACTATTTTACTATTTCGAAAAAGTCCCACTTAATAGGTTAAATAATTATTGAAAATCAACATACATTTCGTAAACATACGTACGGCAAACGATTTTGCTATGAAGCAGTACCACATCTCATACATATTAAGGACTATTTTCGCATATCATTAATAATCAACAAATATAAATCCAGTCTCATACCAGACATTCTATTTGATTTTGAATATATGGCTCAGTTCCATTTAGACTTAAGAGCACACTTAATTTTTTGCACGATATTCGCTGGAGTAGTCGTTTTGTGTCGTTACAAATGAAAAATGCTTATCTAACTTTTTTTGTAAATGTTTGAGTCCATATGACATGTAGTAACAATGCATTTACCCATTTTACTGTGAAATATAACTGAAGATATGAAGAGAGATGTTTACACTATAATGTTTTAAACCAGATAACTGATTTTTTTGGTCACTAGAACTAAACACGCTTTTAGCCACTCATGCCATAACTTATGTTTATATCTATGATTGTTCCTTACTGAACACGACCCAATATTCTAATAATCTTATGTTGTTTTCTATTTATTTTACAAAACACTCTTTAAACAAGTTTTTACTTCATATTCTGCGTATAAGTAGAATGTTTATCGAATATCACATATTTCATATTTGACAAGTTGATAAAAACCCACTTTAAATTGTATGGAAAATTATTAGGAATGTCAATTCAGTTGACCAATTACGATTAATATTTGAAATGCGGCGGTCGATATTGATGATGATGGCCATCTGACGGTGATGATGAATACTTAAATAATATTTTATCATCCCTCCCCTAGAATGCCCATCTGTTGAGGGTTGTATTGTGATCCATCACCACTACCAGCACAATATACAGTACAAGGGTTAACATACACACACGATCGATCAATGCATAAATATTTATAGGAGTCAGTGTATATAGTATTGGTGGAGGCTGTTGTTATTTTTTATAGAGCCCCTCAAAAAACCGGTATCGAGCCCTATCTCGATATGATGGTATTAGTGTGGTGCCCTACACACACAAATATAACCCTGTTTACATTCTGACATGGAACAACAACCAAACAGTCCGTTGTAAGACACTTTGAAGGTATTTCAGTTGTGATATTGTTGATTTTGTAATGTTGCAGCCTGCCAGAAGATAGTTCAGCATCGATTGTCTTCTTCGACTTCGTGCCTGACTCCAAATGACTCGAGGCCCACAACTCCTCTTGCTGGTCATGTCTCCAGTGCAGTCCTGAGGGCTCAGCCTAATGCCTCGGCCCTTCATGGACCTCCTCATTCACCTTCCATGATTCACAGCCAGAATGCCTTTTCACACAAAGTAAGTCATACTCTTTCATATAAAAACTATATGTATAAATCAATGGGTCAGTAACACAAAAACCTATCTACAAATTGACAGTTTCGAAGGAGAGCAGAAAACAAAGTAATTTTTTTTTTTTATCATAATATGAATAATGAAAATGCCAAAATAATGAAGTGTAAATATTTTTGAAATATTGTGATATTTTAAAACAAATTAAACTATTTAATCAGTGTTGATTATTTTATTATTTATTCAAATTATAATCGAAACATTTACAATAAAAACATTAAAAACAAATATTCAAGAAGGTCCTAAGTCTAGGCTTTGAGTTGGTAAAAGGCACTATATCAATATTGGCAAAAATAAAACTAGTGTTGGGAGAAAATTTATTTATTATTTGTTTATTGGACCACTTAACTTTAAACCACTCTTTTAATGGATGCTGTTGCATACTCTGTTTGTTTTTTGTTAATGTACTCTGTCTTTCTGATCCCAAATTGCAAGACATCAGATCAAATGTCTTTTACTTTACACTTAAATAAATGTGTAATTTCCAATTATAAATTAATAATAGCATTCCATGAAGATTTTAATCTAATAATAACATAATTATGTTTCAGGACACATTATCAAGAAGTCATCATCCATTGTCTTCGTCTTCGAATCAAATCCATCGATCAAATGATTCAAGTTCATCATCCCAAATATTGGACATTCACGGAGGCGATCACATCAGATGGCATAATTCCTTGGCTAGTCACGCTTCCACTCAAGGACTCGTCACAATAGCCACGGAAAATAACAATATTGCCAAGTTTGCCACTCCGGCCTGTCTGGACAGCTTACAATTACCCAGTGCAAACTTCCAAAAAGATTCCAAAGATCTACCCACGCCTTCATCCACACCCACCACCTCGAGGAAGTCGAGAAGAAGATCTAATCTTTTCACTCCTTCCAAGAAAGGCGATGATAAGTTTAAAAACGGAGAGTTGGGTTCCGGCCGAGCCATACCCATCAAACAGGGTTATCTTTATAAAAAGAGCAGTAAAGCTCTTAACAAAGAATGGAAGAAGAAATATGTTGCACTCTGTGATGACGGCAGATTAACTTATCATCCGAGCATCAATGTAAGTTTCTTTTTTTATCGACTATAGTTTTTATAGTAATATTTACATAATTATTTAGGACTACATGGAGAATGTGCACGGAAAGGAAATATCTTTACAATATGTGACAGTCAAAGTTCCTGGACAGAAGCCTCGAGGGTCAAAGTCCATAATCACCACATTACCGGGCGGACATCATGCATATAACCAAAGTGCACTGCACGATAATATCAACAACTTAACATTGGGTAAATATCACATTTTATATATTAAGAACTTGTTCAAATATTAACTATGCATTTGACATTTCAGACGATCACAGCTCTTCAAGCAGTATAATTGCATCGACCAACGGAGACTCGGGTATTAATAATAGTAAATTAGAAACTCCCAATGTTAAAAAACGGCATCGGAGAATGAAAAGTAGCGGCTTGAAGAAAGACGGTGACGGAGATGGTAAATAAAATTTGCTGTTTTTTTATTTTATTCTGTAATAATAATAATTGGATTGTTTCAGACCAAGAAGTATATGAATTCTGCATTGTGTCATTGGATGGAAAACGTTGGAGATTTGAAGCGGGCAGTTGTGAAGAGAGAGACGCTTGGGTTTCGGCTGTGGAGAGGCAGATCCTGGCATCGTTGCAAGGACCCGGTGGTCCCGAAGCCTCAATATCAAGACACATACACCTTGTACCTGGAAATAATAATTGTATTGACTGTGATGCTCAAGGTACAAACTCAATTCACAATAATCATACTTTGAAATTCTAATATTTTTTATAACTTCAGATCCTGATTGGGCAAGTTTAAATCTAGGAGTATTAATGTGCATCGAATGCTCGGGCGTGCACCGAAATCTTGGATCTCATATTTCACGAGTACGATCTCTAGAATTAGATGAATGGCCGTGAGTATTATTTCAATTTAATCATTAAAATCTTATAATAAATATTAACCGATTGGTTTTTATTCAGGGCTGGTCATTTAAGTGTAATGCTTTCTATCGGAAATACTCTTGCTAATTCTGTATGGGAAGCTGACTTGAAAGGTCACATTAAACCTGTTCCAAATTCATCCAGAGAAGATAAAGAAAGGTATGGTTTTTTTATATATATACTTTATTTCAATACATTATAAATGTTTACTTTATTTTATAGGTGGATCCGTATGAAATATGAACATAAAATGTTTTTAAGTGCCACTGCTGATGAAGGAGTTGGAACTGCTGTAACTTCAGCTTTGGCTGGCCGAGGATTGACTTCCTTACTTACGGCGCTGGCTAAATCTAAACCTGTCGATGTAAACAGAGCGGCCATTGCTGGTAGATCACCTCTCCACCTCGCGTGTGCCGCTGCTGATTTACCCATAGCTCAATTACTCATTTGGGTAATAAACTTAATCAATACACTGTTGTACATTCAATATTAATATTACATATATTTTTCAGAACAATGCCAATCCAAATTTACTCGCATCTGAAAACCTGTCATGTCTTCAATTGGCCAGGATTGCCCTTAATCAAATCCATCAATCGCCAGCAAGAAGAGTGTCTCACCTGCAGGTCACCTGTCAGATCCATGAAAACCAATCGCCTACCGAAGTAGCCAAGAATTCCAGCGCAACTACCAATAAAGACTGCATCTGTTCATTATTAAATATGCTTTCCCCTTTCAACTCGGCGAACTCACTAGTCGAGTTGTTGATTGCTTTACAAAACAATTCAATAGCGAATTCTTTAGGTCAAAATCAGGTTGTAAACGTTAACAGTATTCAGAACGATCCGCTCGGCAGCGGAACTAGTTTAAACGGCGGCAATACTGTCATAAGTGGTTTTTTGATTCCTAAGAATACAAATTCAATCAATAGACAAACTCTCGGCAATGGAAGATGTCACCTGCCATCTTTAGGTGGCGGTGTCATTTAAGATTTTATAAAAATCTCAAATTATATGCTTATTTATGTATCGAGTTACTTATTTGTATTGTCCCAAATAAACACTATGATTGTGTAAAGATCTTAAAGTAGCCATAGCTGGATATATTGTGTTAATCGTCATGTAACTCGCACTCCCAATTAAGCGTTGTTCTGCAAATGTGTAAAGCACACACCTTTACACATTCACGGAACAAACTGTAGTTCAGCGTTTCCCGTCGGCACTCGTGTCTGTGGATCTTCCTAATTTCGAGTAGTAAAGTTCATCATGTTAGCGGATAAGTAAATATTTAAATGATTATTTATTTATTTAAAGAATTCTAAACATTCCATGTAATAATGTTTTCGCAGTTAAGTTAGTGATTATTTTTTACGCAAAATAGTTTATGTTGTAAATAGATATGTGAATGTGTTACTTGTAAAATAAAACACGTCGACGGTTAATAGTAATGTTGTGTCTTTAATATGTGCTTATACGAAACACTCGGGTATAAATACTAATAATTCTGCACAAAAGGCTCACTACACCGTGTTCTAGACTGAAAAACAACTTATGTATGTATTTATTTATATTGATTTGTTTTCGTTTAGAACCAATTCAATGACCATCTCCTTTAGATAGCTATAATAATCTCTCTAAATCTCCACCCGATTCTCTATTTTTCCTCATGGTGCTTCGGAAGCTGATAAATTAAGAAAATCCTGATCTATTTTATACTCGCACACTTTACATCAAATCACAATAATTGAATATTATAAATCAATCAATACTGGTGCCTTTCCTGAATCTCGATTGATTAAAATGTATTTACCAGTATTGGCACTCTTGCCTATAAATACACATATTATATTCGATTCACCGGCTCACTTCAGTCTACTCCTCGTTATTATAATATTTTATATCAAATGAAGGAAACAGTATCTTGTTTGATTTACTGGCCAAAGAGTGAGCTTTCAATAATTAATTGATGTTCAATGTATTTTTTATTTGTATATAATTGGAGTACTTATATAAGTTATTCAAATACAAACTATTTGTTGTTCTTTATTTAAAAATAAAAATAGTTCAATGTAAATTATGCTGTTTTATTATATTATATTAAATTAATTAATTTAATTGAAATTGAAATATACTTATTAATGGAATTCATACTTAAAATAAGACAAAAGGTAAGTCCATATTTTGTCAAATAGGCAAAAAAATGAATAAGCTATTGATTGAAAATCATAAAATTCAATAATCTTTTCCAGGACATTAAACTTTCAAATTAAGTTTTTTTTTTAAATCATACATATTGGACTTTTAACTTTGTGCTGTTTGCTTTGTGTTGGCCGTTGATATAAAACATAAAAATTAATATTAATATCATACTTTATTAATTTTTTTTATAATACTTTAATTAAGCTTCAGATTCCATGCGTAAGATGTCACTAGTCAAAATTATGGTTGATATTTAAATAAAATTTATCAAAATGTATAAAAATAAATACTCACGTCTTCGTCGTTAAGAATTTATAACAAAAATAAACACTTACAATATACCTTTAATAAATAAAAACTGCCAAAATGTATCCGAAATTTGAATTCTGCATCTTTTGCTCGCTAGATATTATGTTATTTACTAATCTAGCCATAACTATGAAATTCAGCCATATTGCGAATGACGGTGATGGGTGATTTGATTTATTCAATGAAAAATTGCCTCGCCCGAGGCTTTAACCTACAAAAAATCGACCATCCTATAGCAAAGAAACTCAACTACCCTCTTTTTGTACGTTTACGTCTAAGAAACCATAACTTTACCTTCCCTTATTTGCTATTTTATACATGCCTATATAACCTAATATCAGGGGTGAGCAAATTACAGGGGGGTATATAAAAATCAAATTAATAAAACTGATCTAAGTGTCACATAACCAAAATGGCACTAAATCAAAATTGTAGCGTGATATTTTCGCAAAAATTATTAATGATGTTTTTATTATTTTACATATAAAGACATATATTATTATACCAAAATGATATCCTAGTTGAAAAAAAAATCCAAATTTATTTTGTACTGTCATAAGTTTAATATAATTAAATGAATGAGGTGATTTTTAATAATTATGCCGCAATAATATATTTTAACGCCTTCTTATAAAATGTTAATTACAAAATTAACACCTAAATAAAACATTATATATACCATCGTTAGATTTTTTCATAAATCTTGCGAAAAACTTACCCACCCCTGCCACATACTACGTACTTTATGAACTAATAAGAAATATATCAAAATTATACAGATGCCTAAATATAAAAAGCTGCATCCTGATGAAAGTACATCATACATTTTTTTAATAAAGAGAGTGAACCCAAATATTAACATAAAACATACAATGATCACGACATGTATTTAAATAAGAACAGGAAATGTATTATTATAATAGTTTCCGTCGGATGTTTCATGAGCGATAAAGTGACCGGATATTGGTGTGTACTTTTACAGGAGAATGTTCAGGAAGGCTTTCAGTGACTTCATGTATTCTATAATATAATGTTGACCAAGCAAGCCGCTAAAAGTTGGAGGGAATTCGCACAACAGACTTCCATCCATGGCTTCAAGTACTCCACGTCCACGAGATTGCTGGACAGGTATTTCAAATATAATAAACCACTCACAAATACTCCTAAAAGGATTCATTTATAACAAAGGGCCTTGACAAACAAAAAAGTTCTCAAACAAATATAGCAGTCATGGCTTTGAGTTGATGCAAATATAATTAATTTAGTCAGCTATACGCACAAAACACTAACGTTGTAAATAAATATTCTTACTATTTCTACACGTTCTCGTGGCGTATATTTATCCATATATAAAATTGGGGCGTCTAAACAATAAAATGCTGAACCGTCAAATGGATTTATGGGCTTTTTGCAACTAATTTAAAACATTCATATGTAATTAATGTTTAATTTTCTTTTCATTTTGCTATTGAAAAATAAATAATACGTAGGTTTTGTTATTTTTATTGACAGAAATGTTAAAAAAAAGAGTGGTTGCGCGCGGTCCAAAATAAATAGTAGAATATTGTATGCATATATATTAACATTAGATATCGCATTGTATATAAGTAAGTCCTGTATTATTGCACTCTTCTGTCCTATTCGATAAAGGCATAAGTGTGTCTCCCTCACTCAACACATTTCTAGTGAGCCCTGAAAGTGTCTGTGACAATACTTTGGCGATTAAAACGCAATAATATTATAAACATGTTAAAGAAGTAGTGTTTGGTAAAAAGTGAGCCTAGATGTATTTGAGTGTATGTTTGAGTCCATATGACATGTAGTAACAATGCATTTACCCATTTTACTGTGAAATATAACTGAAGATATGAAGAGAGATGTTTACAGTATAATGTTTGCCAGGTAACTCATGTTTTTGGCCAATTGATCCATTTGAACTAACCACGCATTTAGACACTCATGCGATATCTTATATTTATATATTATCTATGATTGTATATTTATTCGTGTTCTAGAAGTACGTATATTAAATCTTGTAATGTTGTCATTGTAGATGTTTCTGGCTGATGATGCCAATCCTGTCATTATTAACAGCTGCATATTTAATGCTCGTGATGTATCAACGATATGAAGAAGATCCGACCAAAACAGTCTACGAATCTCAATTTGTCCCAGTGGCTTTGCAGACTTTCACTGCAGTTACAATTTGTCCGCCAAGAAGATATTCATCTCAAAGTATCGACAGAATACTCAAACACACGTAATTATACTTAAAATCATTTCACCTTGAATAAAAATCCCCATACACCGTATTTTAACTATCTGGCTACGATATTAAAATATTTTATCTGAAAGTAAATAACAGATTAGCATTTTAATCTTGAGGTGTATGTTAAAAAAACGCGTGCATCGGTTAATAATTGTTTACTGTGTACTAATTTTACTTATCAGTGTTGCCAGAAATACACGCGTGCGGTTTTTATATTTATATGTGATTTAGCATTTTGAAAAAGTATACAATTATAACATTAATAAATGATAATTTGAAATGCCCACACGTCGCAAATGGAAAAAGGACTGTTAAAATATTTTTTCTCAATAAACAACTATTTAAAATTATTATAAACAAATATTGAACCATCTGTCTCCATTATTAAATTATTTTACATAAAATTAAAATAGCTATTAGTAATCAAATCTTGGTTACGAATTATATAAGGAGCAAATAAGTTAATAAAAAATATGTATACATTGTATAAAATACATTTATTTAAGAACAGAAAACAACAAGAATAAGTAAAGTATTCAGAATTCACTCATCTCCTCTTTGACATTTTATTATTTTTATGCTATACTCTTTAATAAAAAGTCGTCTTTCTTTTTTGGACGTGTATTAAATTTCTGAGAAACGGATTCATAAAGATGGAAAGAAATCAAACATATTTTTTGCAAACTGCGTAACTCAAAAATATTCGATTTTTAGATTTTAATACCGTTTAGTCTAAAGTAAGTGCGTTTTTTAGCTTGAATCAGTCTGTTACTGTATAATTTAATAGACTTACGCAGTCTATAAAGTAAGCCGACGATATTCGGCATTTACTCTCTTATTCTGTAGAGAATATAATATTATAAATCTCATAATACTTGCAGAATATTACCCGAGAATGTGAGCTTGGCCCAGATGAAGAGTTACATCCCTCAGTTAGTCGGCTACACGATGGTTCAGAACAATATTGATGAATCTGGCGTGGTTGTTCTGGATCGTTGGTTTCAGTTGAACAGGTACAAGCCGGACCAGGTGATCGATCAGCTGATGCCTAAATGTGAAGATGTATTGACAAAGTGCAGGTGGGAAGGACAAGATAAACCATGCGAAGAACTCTTCAAGAGATCCACTATTATATTCGGAGTCTGCTGCTCTTTCAATTATGATTTTGACTTCCTCGAGTAATTATTCTGACTTTATTCAAGTTGTTCACATGAAGAATAAATTCGCCGCACACACATTAATGCTTGTTGGTGCTTCTCGTATCTCCGCCAATGAGATTGATGTAAACAAACACGAGCGCCAATCAGTGGCAAGCGCTCGTTCTCTCATTGGCGGAGATACACTAATACTATAACTCATAGCTGTGTTGCGACTAAGAAATTCTACTAATAAATATATGGAATCTATTATTAATATTAAGATTGTAAAATTTATTGCTGAAATATTGAAATGAATATTTTTTATGATTTGCATTGTGTGCTCATTTTGGAGCTATAACATTATTTTATATTCAAGCACATGTTTGGTAAAGCTTATTAAAGATAACCTTGCTTTACTGTTCAATTAAGCAAGTTAAATAAAGTCTATAAATACAATTCACCAGTGCTTAAAATGGCCAAAATTTGTTTGCCTCTATCGAGAACGAATAGACTATAGTTATAGTAGTTACTGCCGATATAGAAACAAAATAACTTTCAATAAAAATAATATTTATTTAAAAGACTAACCACACCCATAAACCTTTAAATTAAATAGTTTTAGTTAATTTTTATACGTTAAACTTAACGAGTGATTTAGTATGGAGAGTTTTTATATAAAAATATATTTTTAGTTGTTTATTTATTTATTGTGGAGCTTTTTTTGAAAGAGTTTTTTAGACACAACATCGTGTTAATTGTCTGTCGGTGATCTTAACTATTACTATTTACACAGGTCACCGACTTAATAATCAGTATTTACCTTATAATATAGGAAATCAGAGTAAACCTGGATCAAGACGATCGATCGGAATTTTATTAATATTAGTCTCGATCTCCCAGTCGTAATAAGCGATCAAATATATTTTTATTTGAGCAGGATTTGAACCCATGACCACAGTATTTGTAGCTACGCGTCTTATCCCCTTAATATATACTCTTATGTTTAAAGAGGTTATATCAAACTTTTGACACGTACAGAGGCTAAATAACTCACTGCAAACGTCTGTGATTAGCAAAATGGCTTCTGTGCTTAATGTCTAAAGCTTGATACTCAATAAACACAAGAAACAAAGAGTAGTTTATTAATATTTTATATATTTAAAGCACCAAATCTGACGGACTCACGTCTCAATATTTCGGACCTCAAATGGGCCTCAGTGTAGTTGTGGATCCGTTGAATCTTTACAATCAACAAGTTTATCATTTGATGGATTCGTTCAGAGTTAGTATATTGTTATATTTTAATTAAGTCCATCCGCTTTATTGTAAAATAATACAATTTCCAGGTAATGCTTCACAGAGTATGGAATTACGCTGGAAGAAACAACGTGGAGGTTTTCTTGCCTTTGAAAAGTGAAGTTCATTTATCATTCACGCCGAGTGTTGTAAAAAGTGGAACTTTCATTTATTCAATGAAACCCGAAGACAGGAAATGTTATTTTCCAAATGATGTCAAGCTCAAGTAATTAAATTTATTTGATACTTTATTGTGATATTTTATCTCCAGCAAATTATCGAAAAAAGACTGTTTTTCGATAATATATTCATTAGTAAATATCATAAATTTGTGGTTATTAGAAGGTTGCGTGTTCATTTCACGTCGGGGTCACCAATTTTATAAACATTACTATAATCAGGACCCATGGGATGACAATAAAAAGACTTGAATTTGATTCAATACACATTTTTTATACTGTTTTCAAAGTTAACTTGTCACAATTGTATTAAAAAAATAGTTATTTAAAAAAATCAGTTTTAATATATAATTTTAAGGAGCAAAAGGGTATTTTAAAAATATTTTTTATCCTAATTAATTACCATTTATCATCATCAACAGATTTTTGGCGTAAGACTAAATTACAGCAGCTTATTATTACAGGAAAATAAAAAAAAATAGGGGCTGGGCGAAAAAAGGGCGGATAACGGGATTCGCTGATATATTAACAGGCCATACAACTGGATGTTTAAATATGAAGATGGCGGACCAAGTAGACGAGTCTGAATGATTTAATTCTGATGTATTATTATCATTGCGACTTGGGATTTCGCGTAATGACCTATTGGTATTGCAGTATGATATAATAATAATACGTATGTATACTATATAAATAGAGAAATAATTAGTGTTGCCTCTATTAAACTCATCTGCTTGGTCCGCATCTCGAAATTCAAGCATCCAGTTAACATCAATGGTATCGGATGCGACCCTTTTCCGTAAAATATTTTTTGGATATCATTGTTCCTGGTATGGGCATTTACATTCACCAGCAAAATATAATTCATTTTTATTTAATTGAATTCTCCTGTCTGTCTGTTTCTTTGAAAGGACAGAATACAAACAGTAATAATGAATCAATAGACAAGAAAGACACAAACATTACATCAGAGAGTAGAAGTCACAGTGACAAAGTTTGAGAGTCCTTAAGTTGTCGGCGTAAAGGGCGTATAACTTTCCAAGAACCTTGTTCTCGTTTTATTCTCTCCTTCTATATTGACACACGCGCATACTTTTTATTTATATCCCCAGTACAAAAAGACGTAAGCGGCTTACCCGAATTACAACAATGACCGTCCTTAAGAAGCCGCACTCACCTTTAACCTTTTCTGTTTTATTAATTGTAGGCATTTCAAGCAGTACAGCAAGCCAGACTGTATCCTGGAGTGTGAGATTGCTCTGTGTGTTAAGAGGTGTAAATGTCAACCTTACATGTATCCTCATAACAAAGATGATGTCCTTTGTCAGCCCAACGCCTTGCCTTGTCTTTCGGAACACTTCAGTCAGTATTTAAGTATAGTGGAACCTCGATATACGAACTTTTTATGCTGTTTGCTCAGACTATCGGAGTCATAATGTGTACATCAAGGTTCCAGTGTGTCTGTTTAATTGTATTTATTATATATTATGTTATTTAGAATTTGTCCAGACGTTCAGATGGAATGAAGAATGTAATTGTCCGCCGCAATGCAATGAAGACAATATAAATGTTGAAGTTAATATAATTCCACTCAAAGGACAAAGACACAATCCAGACCCTCTCTAGTAATATAAGGACATATTGAAATAAAGAGAATTCATTTACCTAACCAATTCATAATTCACAGTCGCAATCTAACTGGAAACCAATCCCTAGTCCACGTTTATTATTATAGGCAAACGTCGACGGTGATCAAAAGGATGGTTTCGAGTTATTGGGTCGATTTAGTATGTGAGTATTCAATTATTTACATTTCAAACTATATATTATAATTTTTTTTTTATTTGATAGCAAATTTCGGTGGAGTATTCAACCTTTTTGTGGGCTGCAGTTTCTTGAGCATCTTGGAGATGATTTATTTTATAATTGTGAGATTTCCTCGTAAACTAATAATGCAAACCTAAATATGCACATTCATTTTTATAAATAATTCGATGAGGCATTTGGGACTTTTAAAAAAGCATTTTGCTTAAAATATTCTAGAGGTTTTTTATTCCAAATTCTTATTATTATTAAAAACTTTTCTCACTGATTTTTATTTATGTTTTAGTGTGCAACAAATATTTATACAGTACCTGTAAGTTACAAATTAAATTGAAGCTTTTATTGTTGGTTTTGGTGAAATAAGAGCGGATAACTCAATATGCCCTTTTTCCGTAAAGTGAGTTTTTTTGAAACAAAACAAAAAAATCTTTATCGATCTGTGTATTATCTTTAAATATCCATTTACGACAAAGAATTCTATATACATAAAAGATGACAATTTCAGTAGACGCCATTATTCCACCCATTCCTTTAATTAATTTTATATTTTGAGAATCTGCGAATATTTTTTTTATCAAGCACAGATTCTCAAAATAAATTTTGTATTAATTTATTTTTTATGCAACTTTCGAGTCACAATGGAATAATTCACTACGTTATTATTTTTCATATTAAAATTTATAGTATTTAATGAATATATAAATACAATAAAAGCCTTTAGTCAAAGATTAACTGTTTTTATTAAAGTTTGCAGCATACAACACAACAGCGGCTTGTTTCGAACGAAATACTATACAATGATTATTATTAATAAATACTTTCCAACATAGATAGCTATCACAGAATGAAAACAAGTATATTTATAATATAATATTAAGCACAAAACAACAGGGGTGAAAACATCGACAGTATTAAATATTAATGGTCACATTGAAAGATATGTTCAACAGATTAGAAGTCATTCATAATAATTGATCGGTGTATCAAATGTTTTGTTGTCCATCCAAACGGGCTTGAATCGTACATACAATTTATTAAAAAGTATTTTATAATTATTATACCACAAGATGATATGACAAAATGCAAAGGGGCTCTCTTTGCATTTTGTCAATCCACTAGAGTATAATAATAATCATCTGAAACATTTTTATAAAAATATTCAAACAAAACCCATAAGTCTACACTTTTACACAGACCTAATAATTATACATTAACACCATTTTAAGTTCAGTTTTCTATTCGCTAAATTGTGTAAATATAGACATATTGCATCTTATTAAATATTATTAATGGAAATTCTTTTCGCCTATTCTATTGTAGTAATATACTTTATTGTCTCGATTATAAGATATACAAAGTTGACTTTACAAATTGATTTTATTTGCATTTCTATCGCTATTTGATGCAAAGTCATTTAAAGCAATTTACTTACAAGGTATTGTGTATTTGATACTTCGACAAAGCTCATAAGTTTGAATTGATGAGTCACTCAATATGAAAGAATATGCAATAATGTACAATGTTGGTGAATAATAATGGAAAATCTAACATCCACAATAATATTACAATCAATCGGGTATTGATAAATAACTAAAACATTATCGCCGTTTGATATTGAAACAACCGGATTCCTAAACACAATCTATATAATAAACAAGTCTTTTAATCAGCGAATGCGTACCATATGGACTAACTAAACTATTATTTTTTTCATACTTTACGTCATGTGAAAGTCTCCGCGAAGAATCCTGGTGAATGTTTTCTTAAATTGCTGGTTGGCCAAAGCGTAGCAGAAAGGATTTATGGGACTGTTGGCGTAGCAGAGGAAATACGAGAACATATACAAGTGACTATTTGTGCATGGAGGATTAGTACAGAATCCCTCTACCAATGCTAAAATATGATATGGCGTCCAGCACATCACAAAGGCGCCAAGGATAAAGGATATTGTGCGAAAAGCTTTTCTGGCTCTGTTTTCCGACTTTGATTTCTGACGCCCGGCTCCTGGGAACAGTCCATCCCTTTTTGATTTTTTTCCTTTCAGTCGCTTCCCTAGACTCTTTACAAAGTCTCTCCTCGATCCTTTCTCGGGCTTACATTTTTCCTCAGAACTGGACAACTCGGTCATTTTCTTATTAATTTCATTTGATTGTGCATTTCTACCCTTTTCAGTTTTATTCTCCTCTATTGGAGCTTTTGTAATTGACTCTTTCTTTACTCCCTGTTCTCGGGATTGTACTACAACTGACGTGATAGCTTTATTGGAATCTTCACTCTGCAGTGTGACTTCAGTTTGGACTTTATTAATTAGAACAGGTGTGCCCGGCTTTGACGGTTGAGATATTTGAGCTTCAGCTTGCACAGTCGCTCTTATTAACGCTGCTTGTAATAAAGACGTGGTAGCAGCTGATGAAGATCCATGAGCTGAAGTATCTGCTGGAGATGATGGAGCAGTTGTGGTTGGGAATGTGACCGATGATGGTGGACTTTCATATGAAGGAGATGCCACTATGACTGAACTTTCATCCATAAACCTCAAATCAGCGCCATCCATCCCGACCAAGGCATCATATGTTTGTGCCAAATCAGCTTGCGGGTTGACTGTCAAACTTCGTGGTCTATTTGAAAAAGAGGGTGGACTCTCTGAAACTGGAGGACTTCCTTGAAATTCAGACGGGGGAGGAATTATAGCCTGAGCAATTGTACAAGGCACCGGTGGCTCTATTATTATTTCCGGTTCCTTATATTGCTTCTTATCGGATTCTAGTGAATATTTTCTATTTTCTACTGATTTTGCTTTGAAAGCTGTTTCTTTTTCTTTGTTGTTTTGTTCTGATATTTTTGGTAGCACAATATCAATTACGGGGCTAAGTGGGGATATCGATTTTCGTATTTGATGTCTTGAAACTTCTGGTGATTTTAGTGGTATACCGCCATTTAATCGAACATTACTGAGAATTTGCAATGCACCCGATTGTACCATAATTCCAGCAATTGAAGGTCGCTTCTTAGATAATAATTGTTGTGCGTTTGGAGGGTTACTCTCTTCATCGGAGTCAAAAGCCGGACTGCTTGATCGTTCAGATTTTTCTGTTTCTCCTTCTTTACTACTTGTTTTTTTATCTTCATTATCACTTGTCGTAGTCGCCGAGGGGTTGGTATCTGAATTGCTTCTGTGAGCAGAACCCGAATCTATAGATATATTGATAAATTTTCTAGGTGGTGGCGGTGGTGGTATTGACGGTGGTGATATTATCGGTGATGGTATTGATACAATTGTAGTGAGAGCTGCACCTGGCTTATCTTGACTTAATAAAGTACTCTGTGTCTTAGACATGCCTATACCTGCTGCTCTACCTGCCATACCTGACATGGCTCCGGCACTCAAAGCAACCATAGACTGCATCTTTCTCTGTTTCGCTTCACTCTTCTTCTGCATGTCATAAGCTGTTTTATAAATACCCGCATACAAAATCAAGATCACCACCAAAGTTGTCCAATAATATGTGATAATGAGCGCCGTATTGAACACTGGATCCTTGAGAAACTGAACGGCACATTCTCCAGGCGCTAAGTCTCTAAACCCGACAAAGTGTTCCCAGCCAAAGATGGTGGTAAAGAATAACAGAGCCGGGATGATCCACGTGATTGTGACCATCCATATGACTTTATCTTTAGTCCTCCAGCTGCGATACTTGGCTGCAATCTTCACACTACAAAATCTGTCCACGGTGATAAGAAGTACCGTGTATTGTGAAACAAGGCATACCGTATAATCAACAGAGAGCCACAAATCACATAGTAATGGACCTAAATCCCAGTACCCCATTAGGACATATACGGTATAAAACGGCATGGAAACAGTACCTGCAAATGAATGCTTTGGTTAATATCTGGATAGATGCTTTAAATACCAAAGGGCTTTGGATGATTTACCTATCAACATATCGGTGGCAGCAAGTGACGCTATGAAGTAATTACTCGGCTGTCTGATGGATCTATCCACAATGAAGGCCAACAGTACGAGGATATTACCACCGACTGTCAATATTATACAAGCAGCCAAACATAATGCTATACAAACTGTCATCCAAGGTGGGAAAGGTGGCAGGACCTGTCAGATTCAATTAAAACAATATCACTTTAATTAATTTTGACACATTTTTGGCAGAAACTATTTTTAATAAATTACGATTGGTGTTTTTACCACGCTTGTCACTAAGACGACCGGCTTCGTCTACTCGTGGAGATATTGTCATATCGATTGACCAATCTACCATAAACTGACGTAAAAAATAATTTTTAATAATGTTTTAAATTCATATTTTTAACACTTTTTTTCTAACACTGTTATTTTTTTATTTTAGGCCGGTTATTCGACCTAAAAATGTCTCCACGAGATAAGGCTGGTATCCTTAGTGACAAACGTAGTAGAATAAGTTTAATTCAAAGTATTTATTTTTAATAATCTAAAATTGATTTCATAATATTATAGGTTAATTTATTTTCCATGTTTCCTCTGAGAATACTCAAATTTTTCATAACCTCACGTCCGTCGCACTTTTCCTAATTGAATAAATTTCTTAAGTAAGCAAACTTTTGAATACAAAACAGGACGGCCTTTATTAAAATGAATACATTTAAAAAAGAAAATTCCCCCAAAGATTCTCTCAGACGTGAAGTCATTTCTCAGCGTGAACAAGAAACTTTATTATTAGTGTTGACAATTTTCTTAACACACCTGAGGAGTTGAGGTTGTGAGATGAACTTCATCTGTTGTATTAGAAGGTAACATATTTGTTTGGTTCAGTATTGAAGTGTTTGTATATTCCCATATAGACGATGCACTTTCATTTGCCCAGGCTAACAAATCAGATTCTCTCCATAATGGCCTCAAAGCTGCTGAAGAATGTAAATTTATCTGACTGCAATCTGCCGACGCAAATATTCTTTGATAAACCGACTTGCAAAGCCTCTCTCGTTGTTTTTTCAGCTTCCTGAAAATAATATAAAATATTCCATTAGTATTAATTTCATCTAAATAGTAGTTTCGTGACAGAAGCTTTGTTAGCGTTCTATGAGCTTTATTATGTACAATTGTTTTTTTTTATATTCATAGTTTAGGTTTTGTCACGAAACTGTTTACCATACAGTAACATGTCTACCCTGTATTTAAATATTTTAACCTGTAATTTATAAAGCAGGGTTCGACAAATTCACAATACCATAATAATTAACTATTTAAAAAAAAAGACATTACAGTGTTGGTGGGTTGACCTCGTTTTGCAATTAATATGTTTTTCTGCCAAGGGGTAAAACCATTCAAATCTAATACAGACATGATGTCTTTACGATGTTTTGGGTTATAAAAAGAGTGTGAGGTTATCACTTATCTCGTGGTTACCAAATTTCCTGCCAGATATATCTTATGAAGAAACCAAATACTCAAGCAAGATACATTTTCTCTCACATTTTTCCTAAATGTATATTTATCAGTGGTGGGAAAAATCAGCCCCCATCTAGAAAAGCATTAAGAATATGTTTTCCTGTAGTGACATACGAACCCTCACTTCAGTAAAAATGTAACCAAATATTATAGATAGAGTCTTTCCAATGTTAAATAATGGCTAAATGTTTAACTATTATAGTATGATAAATAAAAAAAGCTGTCTTAATACTTGTGATGTATTTAATAATTTATAATCTTCCTAATTCATTGGGTAAAGTTACCTGTAATACTGTGATAGATTCAAAACGTTAAACAGTGATAGCATGATACGTCCCTTTTCTGAATAAAACTTTTGTTTATCATTATTAAATATCCTGTAATGGCATTTACCTGTTACTTTGGTAATAACTTTGACAATACTTTATACAATATAAGATGTCAATTTTATTATACGCCCTTATTCCATCCATCCATTCAATTAATTTAACATTTTAAGAATCTGAGATTTTTTACAAAGCAAAAATTCTCAAAATGATTTATTTTTATTTTTATGCAACTTTTGAGTCGGAATGGAATGGTTTTAATCGATGATCTCAAAACTGAAGATTTCAGTATAGGCCCTTATTCCACCCAGCACCTCAATTACAATTGAACCTCAATATGCGTCCTTAATACGTCCCAGATCCTTGGATTTATACCAAAATATTATTTTCCCATAAGATATAAAAATAAACATCGACTATCAATATTCTATAAATTAAGTCTGGTTTCAATAATAATGCACTGTAATATTCCAAACAAAAATCGTATATTAGGCAAAATTCTGCTGTATATCAAAGTGGACTTATAAATGTAACTTATATTCAATTTGTAATTAATTACGAAAACACACTGATTGAATAATGTATTGATTTGTTGTGCAAATATGAAAAATATATACATAAATCAATTTGGCAGTTGACAGAGATTTTGAGCGGCCTTATATGTGCGTGTTAATTAACCGTTACACAATATAAGGGCGGGTGTGGGCGGAATCCAGTAATACCACACTTTGCCAGCAAATTGGATAGGGACCTCTGCACACTTCGCTACCATTGATGGACTTTCACAATGATCTATGAAATATTCATTCTAATCACCATACACACGCCCTTCAAATATTCAAACACACTATTAAATATACTCAGCCCGTCTCCATTCACATGCTTAAATAATTGTGAAAAGTATTCTTCAGAAAATAATTTTATTAGACACATGACGCGTGCTACGCCGATACGCGCTGCTGCTACGCCGTAACACATTACTGCTACGCCATAATACATACTGGGTTTTAAACAAACAAACATTCAGTCTTATCTTTGTGAGCATTTCATATAATTATCTTTCAGACACCAAACTCTGTGACAGTGACACGGTTAAAATAATAGTAATTAACTTGGTGACTTGTGTAACTAGTAATTAACACATTTTTGTAACTAAAAAACCAAAATGTGTAAAAAAAACCAGCTCAAAATGGTCCTCGGGGAGTGTATAAATAAATTAATATAATATTCAACAATGGAGGGGCATTCTTTTTTAAAATTATTGTAATTTGTATCGTGAGTTGATAATATATTTATGCATCAATTAATTTCTCATTACTATATACTAGATCGACTCACCTATTTATTATAAATATATACATTTTAAAATCAGTCCTAAGTTAAACATATGTTTTTTTTCAACACTTTTTATCGTAAATTTAAGAACCATACATTTTTATTGTAAAATTTTATCTTTTCTTTTTTTTAACTTTTGTTCAGAACATTGTTTTTTTTGTTGTTTGTTATACAGACATTTTTTCTCTTTTTTTGTAAAAGCTCATTTGGGCTTTAAATAAATAAATAATTCAAAGAAAATTAAATCAACACAAATAACACTCTTTCATTGATTAAATATTATTTAATGTGATTAATTTGGGAAATAATTTAATTTATCTTATCTAATTATACGGACTTAAAATTAACAATCTACATTAAATATGCATTTAAAAAATTATAATATGTTTTAAGCTTATTGCAATATTTACTATTACTTGTGCTTGAATATTTTTGATCGATTGATAATATTATAAACATATTTTTTTTAATGGATAAATAACTCATTCCACATTTTATTTTTCCGCTAATAAAAATAAGCCGCTGTCTTTCCATATTCTCCCTAAAATAAGAATGGTTATAGCTTACACAACACCCAAACTGCGTAATTCTTTTATTCGTATTTAGTTCATTAATTAAATATAAAATATAATTTGAATGGAGTTTTACCAAATAAAAGAATGTGTCTTTTGCGTTGATTTTTTTTAAATAAAGGTGTCAATTATTGAAAATTCACGCTATGTTCGTATAAAGAATGTGTAATATGATCTAAACAATGTGTGTATTATTGAGTATGTTAAAATATAATATTGAAACAAGTAGAAGCACATGTTAGCTGGCCGCGAACAAGCCGAGTGTGAAGGGATCAAAGTGTTTCTATTTTTGGACACTATTATAAATAAGCAGTCTATTAATATAACATGTAGTAGCTATGTAATGATTACAGTGTATCGATGCCGATAGTGATGATAATATAAAGACAAGGGACCACAATGAAGGAGTCCTGTAGCTCTGACCAAGCCACTGACATACAACCTAATCACACCACTGATTACCATCACAAAGCCTTTCAAGACATGCCTACAAACATCACTATCATCATCAGTATTGATATATATTAATGAATGAAAGTGTATGTTAAAAAAGCATATGTTACGGATGCATGTATGGAGCAAATTATTATTTTTTTGCTTTATTTATATGGCAATCTTTTGAGGATCAATTCGTATTTAATTCGAAATACATTCCCAAAGGGTTGTGTTCTTATTGGACTTCTATTTCTGGTTATCAGAGGACAGGATATTAGAACTGTTCTACTCGGAAAATTATATTCAGTGTAACGCTTCATCGAATACTTTGTTCCTACAGAGTGGATTTCATTTTTTTTTTCTCTACTCGTCTAAATTATTCATAATGGAATTTTATTAATAAAGAGAACTTCTCAATAAAAAATTTATATAGTATTATTATAGTTTTGATCACCTATTGATGACAACAATATTTATATTTGCGCACCTGGAAGATCTCTTTTCCACCAATTCCGCCGCGACTTTATATGGAAACATATTTTTTTTTTATTAAATAAGAGAAAACAGTTCTCTGGAATACCAGAGAACCTACATCTCTATGTGAAGTTGTATATTAACATAATTCCTTAATCTAAGGCAAATTAGGTACATATTTACATTTACAAAATATAGAATAATAATATACAAAATAAACGAAAATAAAGAAAAATAAAATATATAAAGTGTATGTAAAAAAGATAATAAACTTAATATAATCAAATTGTATGTGAATATAAAAGATTGCCCCGACACTTACTTGATTTTATTTTTTAAATCTATATATATGCAATTAAATAAATACATTAATTCCACCAATAATAATAATTATCCGCTCTAATTCCTTTATAATCTGAAATAAAAATGGTTGTCTCTTAAACGATGCCCAAAATTATTGATTAACGTAGCTATTGTTTGTTTATTTTATTTGTAAAAGAAAAAGAATTACTCTGATTGGTGTTATTATTTTGTTGTGTGAGATTCTTTTTATTTTTTTATAAATTGTGTAAAAAAAATGCAATTATATTTTAATACCGTGTAAAAATTATTTATTTATTTACGCTCCGAGGATCTTTTTGGGGGGGTTTTTAGACACACCAACGTGATAATTGTTTGTCGATGATCTGAACTATTACTAGTTACACAGGTCACCGACTTAATAATCAGTATTTACCTTACAATACAGGAAATCAGAGTAAACTTGCATCAAGACAATCGATCTGGATTTTATTAATTTTATTCCCGATCTTCCAGTCGTAATAACTGATCAAATCATTTTTTTTTAATTTGTAGCCACGCGTCTTATCTATGCTGGTTAATTAAATTTAATTCAAATATAAAGCCACTACAAACAACCTATTAATTAAAATTAAAATTCCGATAAAGAATAGAGCTCCAAACAAGTGTATAATGAAATTGTTTTGTAGAAATATGAATACAATTTCGTAGTATTTATCAGACAAAACAACTCGATGACCAACTACTGAGAATGAAGGAAGCATTGTTCTTGAAAACACAATACCATTAACATTATGTAAATTGTGAAAAGCCAAGTTGTAAATTTATATAATATGATGCGTCGCTCTCTCGTTGATTGGCAATATTCATATTTTTCAGGCATAATACTACCAAATTTCATATCGAATTTGCAATATTGAAAGGCACAGCTCAGTGGGTAATGAAGGACATTAGATTGGCATATATAATAACATCCAAGTTCAGGAGCAGCAAAAGGGAAACGAAGAAAGAGACATATCCAATATTGGATCAGCGGAAACGAGGTTATCATATGTGAACCTTTAAATGAGACCTTCGACATCTAATAAAAAATACATTTACAATTATCAACTAAATCAATAATAGTCTTGGGCTATTTTTCTTTGACTGAAGGATTTAAAATGTATGAAAGGGAATATATTTCTAACCAACCTAATTAATTCTTCATATCTATATTCAAGATCTCTTCCTTGATAAGCCGACACCACCGATATTAGAAGGCCGAATAGAAGATGATAAATACTGGCAACACTAATTGTCTTACTTCATATTTATACATACAGTTGTCTGGCATATACAACTTCAATATTCTAGGGTATTTTTTTTTCAATATAAATGTTTGTTTAAAATCTCCATTTTTAGATTTAAAATATGTATGTATTATAATTGAATTATTTTTCCTTCTGGCAACACTTGTTGTTGAAAGATCATTACATACATAATAATAATTTTATTTTCATTCAAGATTTGTAAAATATTTCAAATAGCGATATTATTCTTATATTGAACAAAGTCTTAAAAGCACAAGCAATTTTAATACTTGTACTCAAATACATTAAGAACTATTTTCGTATACTCAACTTGTACAAATAAGTTAAAATTCCCGTACACATAACATACACACACCTTAAACGAATATTATTAGTAATATTAAATATTTTGGTATAAAAACATAGGTTTGGCTTTCTTTTATTAACATATTTATTAATATAAGACTATAACATTATTTAAATACTAATTTGTGTAACTGACGCTTCGATGTAGTAGTAGAGTTTTCAAAGGTATTTTTGTAAATAATAGTACTTTGTATAAAAGTACTGATTTCTAAAATTCGTTCAAGTTACACATTAGTTAATGAGTAAACTATATACAAGAAAATCCCAAAATATCGGATCAATTTCATAAATATTATTATAATATTATCTTAGAAATACTGGCAGCACTCACTGTTGTTTAACTTATTAATGGTAGCTACTTTAAGGACGAGAAATAAAATAAATCGTAAAAAAAATACCTTCCTAAAAGCTGGAAGGCAAGTTTACCACTTAACGGCTCAAAAGGGCGGAAAAATCAACCTTCGAGAAATAATTATAAAGGGAGGAAGCAATTCTGGAGCGTGATGATGGAGATCACCTTTATATGACAGCTTATATATTATATAAAATACCTGCATTTATAATCTTAAGAAATATATATATA
>JAGTTH010000397.1:0-96208 GCA_022606485.1 Agraylea sexmaculata
TTTACAAATTTTTATTTTGGTTTTAATTTATTGTCTGTCCGACTTAATAATCACCTCAGTATTTACTTTATAATCCAGGAAATCAGAGTAAACTTGGATTTTACAAATATTATTCCCGATCTTCCAGTCGTAATAACTGATCACATTATTTATTTATTTACTTGAGCGGGATTTGAACCCATGATCACAGTATTTGTAGCAACGCGTCTTATCCCAGAAGCTATTAGGCTAGTGAAGAGTAAACGTCAGGTGAAAAAGATGAACTAAAAAACCGTAAACGTATCTACAAAAAACATATTAAATACATTGTTATAATATATATATACATATATATATATATATATATATATATATATATATATATATATAGATATATGTATATATATTGCGATATCCTATCATCCCTAAAATAGTCTCAGTTATTTCAAGTCCACTCTCTATCCTATTATTTATTTAAATGTGTTTTTTTCCATATACTCATTGGTCTGTGTTCTATGTTAGGAAATAAAAATCCCAACGTTGTTGGCATTATTTTTTTCCTTTAAAGGTATGAATATGTCCCGTTTCTGCATAAGGCACAAATGTCTTATATCAACGCGTACTCGTACTATTTTTTTTTCTCATCTTACTAAAACGACTTTATATTCCGCTGGATTAATAAAGGGACAAATAATTAAATGCTTTATTATGACGTCATTCATTCTTCAACATTTCATACACACCACATAAGTACTTATCAGAAAGCAATATCTTAAGGATGGTTATTGATGTATATTAGATATATTAGTAATGCAATGGCAAATCGTGTGAAATTAGATGTCGGGGGTGTCTGAAAGACATATCGGTAGTACAGCGTCTCTAATGTGGTATCATTTGTCCAAGTGGCCCCATGTGGATATATATGGGGTTGGCCAACAGGGGTATTTTGCACAAATATCTAACTATTCAACTACAATTACAATTACTCAATAAACTATGCCTATGTTTAATACTCGTGATAATCGTATGATACAAAGTTACTTTCATATCGGTATATTTTAACGACCCAATAGTATAAATCGACATGCGCTTATACTGCAAATGCAAAAAGGGCTGTAAACATTTATTTTTCAGCCAACGACTACTTAAAATTAAAATGAACTTAATAAGCAACTACCTGGCTACGATATTAATAAATTTAAATTAAATAAGCAATTAGCAATTAAATGTTAAAAAGCGCGTCCACCAGTTACTAGTAACAACATAACTAATATACTTATTTTCATTACTTTAATCAAGTCCATAGGTCTTCAAATAACAATATTAATTAAACATTTGTAATGTTATGAAATATTTTTTGTGTGTCTGTAAAATTTTTCCCCATTTTCCAAACATTGACATTAGGTGCATTTTTTTGTGATTTCAACAGTATTATTTACAATTTATTTTATCAATTTATTACTTTAAACGGTTTGAAAATCACTGTTATTTTTGGAGACTTCATTTATTGCTAATTAAAAAATCACCTTTTAATTTAAAATAACGACATATAGTTTATATTGCCAAAAAAATATATTATAAATTGCTATGTAAATTTGAAATAAAAATTACTTTGGTGTTTTTATTACTTTATTTTCCCTTCTACATTTTTATTAAATCGCAATAATTAGTAGTAATTTTTACACGAATCAGAAAAAAATGAATATTGCTTTTATTTAATCCTGATATTGCCACTCAAACTGTTGTAATTATGTATTTTATACTTGAGCACTTTTAAATTTATTTAAAATTTAGTAGAATTATGCGTTTTTATAACCCTAGTTTAATATTATTTTGTTACAAAATCTTTGTAAAAATAAATAATTCAAGAACACGAAGTGATGAGTGAATGACGATCACCTGTTTGGCCGACAGCGGATGACACAATTCTATTTTAATATGTTTTTTTTATTTGTTACAGGTAAGCAGCCAATTCCAATAAAAAAATCTCCGTGTATATAAAAAAAGAAAAATTTGTAACGTAAAAGTAGGTAAAATTAATTTGCTTTCGTGCGACTAAAATACCATTGTTTAAAATCAAACAGCTACGTTATACTTTTAAAACGTTTTAAATTCCCACGTGCCTGAGGATTTGACTTCAATCATAATTATTATTTAACGGGATTTTTCAGAAATAATTTGACCTGAAAATATTCCAAAATATTAATGGTATTATCGCAAATGTATGCATGATTTCAAATCGTTTTTAAACTTAACCTAACCTAAGTTTTTAATGAGATTTTCAATTTCACCAAACAAATATTTCAACACTCCAAAATAAAATTATTATTGTATATTATTATAATTATTGTATTTTATTTGATTTTGGAGTTTACCATTAGAAATAAAAATGCTATAAGTTCCTTTATAACACAACCGACTTCCATTAATAATTGTGACCTTATTCTTAAACTTAATCATTAAAAAGGTGTCTCTCTCAATATAAATATAGTTTTAACACCTTCACAGATTTTCCAAGAAATAATAACTAAAAATTAGTATAATGTCTAATGTAGTGTTAATTTTCGCAAAGAAAATTGTCTATAAATTAATCATCAGATGTGCCAAAGTCAAACAAATATTATGGTATTATACTTATTTCTTTCTTTAATTGTTACACTTTTTACTTAACAATATCAGAAAGAGATGGAGTGAATGCTGAAAATGATGATTGGTATAATATATATAATTGTCTAAGGTGTGTGTATGTTTGTATGTGCGTGTCCATCAACCATCAGTGTTACCAGATGGAAGAAAAATATTTCATATCATTATTTTATAACAATTATTACATATCTTAAATCTCGAAACGGCTATTTTAATGATAATAATATTACATAACTTAATAAAAACATTAACAAATTGAAAATTTCAATTAAAATTACCCTAGTAATACTATAATAATCGTTTGACTTTGGCATATCTCTGATATTGCTTGGGAAAACAGGTATTGAAAGATCACAATTTTGATGGCTTTAAGCCTAATATACAAAAAATTTTATCGGTATTTTTGGATCGTATAATATTTTTCCATATGGATTTAAATATGACGTACAAGAAGTGTCCACATTCCCTTGTATTGTTTCGTTCTTAAACGCTAAATTGTGGTCAGTGAATTTATGATTGTATTGGTGGATGATTCATGATGAGAGATGCGATGACATCATGGTCGCGGCTCCTTTGTACCAGGTCACCGGTTCGTATCCCGAGGGCGTCAATTGACCCAGACCCGTAGAATATTACCTTAGAAGCCTAACGACATCTCACCGCGAGATCTCATCAATCAAAATGCTTTGAAAAATCGTTCAAATCGTCACACTCACATATATATATATATATATATATATATATATATATCGACGGGCTCGACTAAGAGTAATATGACTCGGGATATTACCTTTTTAACTTTTTCTCATTTTATTATTTAATAAATTATTGCGCATATTCTGACAAAAAATCACGATTCTAGTGCTTAAATTGAGAAAGATAGGTTTTTTCTTATGGGGTACGTTTCGAGTTATCGCTCACGGGAGAAAAAATTTGACGCTCGAGTAATACGAACGGAGATATCGCCTTCTTAGTCGTTCATTTGCTAAACACTGTAGGCGATATCTTCAGGTAGCTTAGTCTTCATTGCGCACACCGACACCATATACGTGTGAACAATCATGTGTGTGTATTAGTAACCAATAAGACACGGCTATGACTCCCCACCACCATCACTATCAGTCCCTTTCTTCCTGCCTTATAATACTCATACAATACTCACCAACAATTACACATTTCAAAAAAGATTCAAGCATTTCAGGGATGCCGCAATACTTCTTCTTATTCACGATCACTTGTTTAAATTCTACTTTACTAAAATAATTTCATTTATAATAATAATTTAATATTATTATTTCAAAAAACACATTTTTCAGTGATAATATTAAATAATAAAAGTTATATTTTTTTAAAAAGTGGTCGAAACAAAGACTCTCTGCTTTGTAATAATATTGGTGGATTATCAACAATTTTGAAACCAAAAACTATAAGTGGTTCTTGGGTTTTACAAATATTTCCAGCAGGTGTGTTTTTATCAGCAAAATCAACAGAATGATGAAATACCCTGTTATTTGTAATATATTCAAACAAAACTGCAATTCCAATAAATACGATAATATAAAGTAGTGAGTATTATAAGAATAGAGTTCCTATGGTCTTATTCAGTGAAGTGGTCAAGTCATATGGCTATTGTATTGTGAACATAATATATTACTAATATCCTAATTTACCGGTTGTATTTTTATTTAAAAACTTGCCACTAAATATGTTCCTACATATGTGAGATGTTTAAAAAATTTTTTTTTTTCATTAAATAACTATTATTCTCTATTATTATTAAAATAGGGTATTTTGACATAACAAGCTGAACATTTGTAGAAACAGTTATTTTTTTTTCAATAAATCACACAGAGGCTTCGAAGTTTATTATAAGCTGCAACTAAACAAGCGGATGACAATAAATACTATCGTCATTTTAAATTATCAATATTTATTTTATTTACTGATTATTTCAATTAAATAACCATTCTTAGAATTCATACATTCATTCATTCTACCACTTAATACCTCGGACATCGTTCAAGCGGCTTGGTAAAAACACTTTTATATTTAATTGAACTGATATTTCTGTTTCATGGTTTTTTTTCATTGATTTTTTAAAATCCAAAAACCCTCAAGTACCTGATATTTTTCAAGGGCTTATTCACTCTTATAATTATTGTGTGATATTTTTCAAAAAGTTTCAGTATTCTTTAGACTTTCAACGCCATAACATTATTTTTTTGTGTATTTCTATAAGATGACGCGACGGTAATACGATTTTAAATATAATAGCTGATTTTGTTTTATTTGTGAGAAGTCACTATTGAATAGTGATTTTGTTAATTAAGTGTGTGGTTTGAAAACTTTAAAAACTTCTATAAAATGAATAGCGGAAATTTTCCCATTAATATCAGTCAGTGCACCTCGTAAAAATAGTAGCGGTGACAAAAAAAGGAAAATTATCGACACAAGGTCAGTAACGCAAGTAATCTAGAATTTAAAGACAATATCATAAAAATAGTAGAGAAACGAAAGGATTAAAAAATTTTGGAATCGACCACTAGTTACTATAATAATAAATAATATAATCATTTACCCAATCGATGAAGGAGATTAATAATCAAGTATATTACGTATATGAGAAATGTAATGTATGAACTAATTAAAAATACAAATTATTAATTGTAAATGATTTTATAACTGTATACTTGGTATTATTGAGTGAGTATTACAGGTATCATATCGGCTATAGCGAGGATAGACACTTATAATGATAAAAAGATAGGAAGAGCTAATAAAATTATGTCACATGCGATTCAATATTAATGTATGAGAAAAAGTATACTAATAAAACCATTTTTTCAACAGAATGAATGAATATCTTTACCATTTGTCTTTATTTGAATTGCTTTTTGAGAAAAAGCATTATATTTTGTTATTTGTATTATATTCAAACAAAACTGCAATTCCTATAAACACTATAGAATATGGTCATATTCAGTGAAGTGGTCAAGGAATGAATGCTTAAAATAATATCAGTTGGGAAACCTAGTCACTTGAGATATTTAAATACTTACCGGTTGTATTTGTGTATATTTGATATGTAATATAAATAATATAATAGAATGTAATAATAAAGCAATATTGTAAAGGTAGTGGTGCGAGTGTCTGGTAATGAAGCTGCTAGTAGTAGTAGTAGGTATAGTAGTATATGTAATAGATATTGTGGGTGTGTGCGTGTCGGTGTAGTAGTGTGTGTGAGGGAGCTAGGATGAGAGTGTGTGAGTGTGATGCATAGTAGTGTGTGTGTGACTTATCATCTCCAAGTATTTCAAGAAGGACATTGAAGACAGCGATAACTCCGTGTATCGCCTTCCCGTGCGCTTCCCCTCCGCAAATCTTCCCTACAAGAACAATTTTTAGCTTGCCCCCTTTTAAATATTGCATTATTACATATTTAAAAAATACTCGTATGTTGATAACACAATGGGGCACGTTTTTCCGAAAAAGTGAAACGATATAACATCTGAATAAAGAGATATTAAATAAAAACCTTAAAAAACGGTTTTTCGGCCGTCCTGTAAAGTTGTGTTTTTCGACTTATCGCCGTCTTAGCGGAGCCCGTCGATATATATATATATATATATATATATATATATATATATATATATATATATTTTATATATATATATATATATATATATATATATATATATATATATATATACATGCTCGCCGATAAATAATACTGAATTATTTTAAAATATTTTATTAGAACAGAGCAGGTGTCATAAAGCTATTAATAAGCGGAGACCTATTTTTCTTGTCGACTTATTCTTAGACAGGCCGAGGACGAATCGAATCGCTTCTGTCTCTCCCCTTCACATTGCAGCGAAATATTAATCAAGTGTCATTCTTAATATAAAAAGAACGAAGGTTTAATTAAAAGGGAAAATCTGGAACCGGCCCGACGGCGATTTTTATACTCGGCAGTGATGATAAATGGAGCGGGAGGACGGGATTCAAGACCCAAGTGAGCGTGACTTTTTACGATGCTACCACTAATAAGAAATACCATTACGCATTTAAATACTAACAAATATATTTATATAAAACTAGCAGACTTGGACCATTAATGAAGTTGTGCTTGTGTTACATTTAATGTACAAATCCTCAAGTTTCATTATTTTAAGTTCAATAAAAGACATGGTGTATAATCGACCTAATGTATTTGTCATAATCCAGTTAGTAGTAACGTACTGTCCTGTAGCCCCATCTTCCGGATCCAATATAAAAAATTCCAAAATCAACGACTACTTATAAACCATTCTTGAATCCCCTTGAACACACACAAAAAATTTCATAAAAATCGGTCCAGCCGTTAAGGAGGAATTCAGTGACAAACACACGCACAGAAGAAATATAAATATAAAGATAATCATTGTATTTGTATTATTAACTAGCGTAATAGCTCAGGGGATAAGAAGCGTGGCTACAAATACTGTGGTCATGGGTTCAAATCCCACTCAAGTCAAGAATTTTTAAATTGATTTGATCGGTTATTAGGACTGGGAGATTGGGAATAATATTAATAAAATCTCGATCGATCGTCTCGATCCAGGCTTACTCTGATTTCCTGTATTCTAAGGTAAATACTGATTATTAAGTCGGTGACCTGTGTAATTTGTAATAGTTAAGATCACCGACAGACAATTAACACGTTGTTGTGTATGAAAAACCCTCTCAAAAAAGATCCTTTCTAAAATAAACAGCTCCTCGGAGCGTAAATGAATAAATAAATTATTTAAAAAATATTTTAAATCTATAATAGAAATAATGCCCCTTGAGAAGCGATCGCTCTTAGGGTAATATACTTTATATATTTCTCCATTTAGAAACTCCCTTTCCTTAAATGAGCGATGAAAACAGCTGCATTCAAGAACTGACTCCTTTGGGGTGACTTTTCCTGAAAAAACATCCCTCGATTTACCTACTCTTGAAAAGACCGACGAAGAAGACAACGCTTTTAATCCTCATAAGCCTATCTTATTTCTAAATAAACACTTCAAAGTAAAAATTGTATCGTATTGATTATTAAATTATTTAAAAAAAGTCGATTATACAATGATAAGAAATACGCCTATATTTTGTCGAGTTAACTGTCGAAGATATCAAAATATTAAAATGGACGTATACAATTTAACCATCGATATTAACTGAAAATTTTGGAACAAATGTGAATTGTTCATTTTTAGAGCCTATGTTTAATAACAAACAATATTTAAGGATAATTTATTATCGATGACTATACTATTTATTCAAAATAGTATAATATTTAAACTTAGAGTTGTGTGCTTTCGGTCAGAATAGCTAATTTCCGATACTAGCATCCTTCCTGCAAGTCATCTGGTGGCAGTGGGTGGTTTTGGGGTGTAAAGGGCAGCGAGCAGTACTTTGATTATTTTGATGTTATCATCATCGGGGGATGGGGGTTGTGGGTGGTATATCATGACTATCTGAGCCCTCTTTGGGGTTTGTTTTTCGAAGCGCCAACGTTTGCACATCACACACTTTTGAAATATTATATGCACGAAGGAAAATTATATAATATTTGTACGAATGTACCATAGTTAAATATTCATGATGATTTTAAAAATGATTCAGATTGCCGTTTTATATTTATTTTAATAAACGATCAAACTTATTATAATCATGTTGTTAAAGCTAAAACTAAACAAGTTTTTAATTTTCCCTTCTGGGGCAAGTAGTTATTCAATAATTTTGTATGATATATGTATGTTAAGCGCGACACATAAATGAGTGCTTGTTGGTGCTTCTCGTATCTCCGCAAATGAGAGAATATAATCAAATATGAGCGCCAATCAGGATCAAGCATTCGCTCTCATTGGTGGAGATACGTGAACGAGAATCAACTACCGCCAATAGGTAAGCATTAAAGAATACTAAGTTATCGGTCATATTCAATATAAAAGTTTAATGAGATTGTATGCGTGCGGTGCGTATACGAATAGATCTGGTGTACACAAAGCTCTATTCATATATGCACCGCTAACATAAAATTGTGATATAAATATATGATTTTATTTTTAATTGAATCAGTCGCTCACCAAAAGGGCTACTCCAAGGTTATTTTTTTATTTATAAATACAAATATTATTATATTATAGTGTAGCATTACTACTAGAGCATTACGGGAGATCCCAAGTCACAGTGTTGATAATGCAGCACTCGTCAGTTATAGAAGAAGAAATCTGGATTGAGGCGATTGATCAGAAATTTATTAAGATTTTTCCCAGTCACGATAGCCGATAGAATCTAAAGATTCAAATTTAAAAAAAAATGAAATGTTAACTCGTTTGTTATTCTATCTTTTTTTGATAAAGAAGCAATGGCAACCGGCGAATGTAAGACTAACCAATAAAATTCCGGTGTCAAATGAGGTTATGTTAACGTGTTTGAGGTTATGTCCGCGGTTGTTTGTTTATTTTTATAACGATAGGGGATATTTTTAACGAAATCTGAGAGCTCATTGCGTTTAATTTGGAACAGGGCTGGTTGGTTATTGGATACGGAGATGATGGCGGTGTAGGATATTGACGAACATGACTGCGCGGAATCAGCACTAGGGCGGCGCCCCTCCACTTGAGCGTGCGCCCTCTCGGTGTTGCCATCGCTGAATATTCCAGCCTCAATACATGTATGTATGTATGCGGATCCACTATCGTGGACAATCAATAATTATAACAACTTTCTTGTTTCCGTTTTACGGCCGACACGGAAGTTTATGAAGGCTTCGTCAAAGTTGTCGCAAGTATGTCTTGGATGGTACATAAATTTGACAGGACAATATCAAATTCCTGCACAGGCTGTCCATAATGCCTTCCTGAAAGTCACTCAAGAACCCTCGACTCACATACTAAGTGTCTGCTTACCGCAAACTTCATACACTATCAACAGTGTTTTATTACTGTGTTATCATCGTATGGAAATCGGCATTACAAATATATGAATAAAAAATTCATTCATACCTATATTATATTATTATGGTAATTTATGCATAAGAAAGGCATGCTGTTTAATCCTTGATGCTTGTTTAGTTCAAAAGCTAAGTTAACTTACCAAGTGCCATTTAATAATGAGACAAACTTCTTGCTGCAAGTGTTGCCATATTCAAGATAATCTACATTGAGTAACTCAAATAGAATATTTCACAAATAATTAATATAAAAATTATTCTTTATGACGAGACAGTGAGTCAGTAGGTCTTGGTTAAACCTATTTGTCCGTATACGATATAAAGATGCAGACATCACACACGCTTCATTTGTCAGACAAACCACCCCCTACATATATAATATAATAATAATACTAGTAATATTCACCACCCTGGGGCATTCACGTGAAAAATATTATTTATCACCCCGTAAATACAGATTCAAACCCCAAGAACACTGACGCAAGTCATGTAGGTACTTCTGAGGAATATACTGGGATTCTTGATTCTCGTCATGAAAAATAATTTAAATTGATATTCTAAACGAAAATTATTTATAATGATTTAAATAAAATCACTCAGTCGGAGATTGAAAATTATTTTAAGATGTGTTTCGATTAGTATAAAGGCATTTTTAAATTGTATACTCTATACTGTGACGATTTTATTTATTTTATATTAAAATGTATACTTGATAAATGAAATTTTATATTTTGTAAGTGAATGAATATTTTATAATTGATTTATCTCTCGGCCGTATTCCATATAATAATATAATGAAAGAGTGTGCGTATACGAATAGAGCTGGCCTCAATGAACTTTTATCTATAGAAGCGCCATGCAATATTGCATCATACATTCGAATATGCCCAGTCACGAATACATGTACACGCAATAGAATGTGAATTAGCGAGGCGGCGAGGCGGTAGAAGTAGCGCCCCAAGCGGCTATCATTCGAAACTCTTTGGTGTCTGCTATGGTTTTGACGTATTTACAAGTATTATTGGAGCTTTAGGACGACTCACTAAAACACTCTCATTGCACATTTATATTGAATACGGCCGTCAATCTCACTTGATAAGACGTTATAATAAACATGCATTAGTAAAGGCTCGGTTTCTTCAAGTCGTGTTAAATCTAGAGCTCGTGTCACTCGGCGATTTACGCGCCAAATGCGTTTCATCACCAAACGCATCCATGCGTTATATTAAAATCTCGTGCTATCCCATTCATTCTAACTTCCAGAGTCGCCTGTATCCAAGTTCTCTTGGATGCTTGCGATACACACCTCGAAACCGCTCGGCTATAGCTTTGACAGCTCTACAAATAACGGTATATTTGTATATGACACAAGATTCGTACAATCTCTTGCCATGTAGCACACGATTTAAAACGACTTGAAGAAACTGACCCTAAGAACGCCCGAGGTTATGATTCAAATGAAAAATTGGGGTTTCAAATGTATTTTTGTATGGATTGAAAATCCGTTTTAAGGACTTAAGTAAAAATATATCGTGACGCCTTCCCTATTGACGGGAGTCCCTTTATAAGGGGTTGGCCAGGCCACCTTGGCCTTTACGGGAGAATATAGTAGAGATGGTTTCCCAGGCCACCACACAGCAATGAGTACTTAAGATCTAGTTTGCTAAGCTAGATCTACCAAGTGACTTCGGTGCCGTGAATCGAACCCGGGAGTCTTCACTCACCAATCCGTTACACTAACCACTGGGCCACAAGGCGGTTGTAAGTTAATTTATACATATTCGTAAAGGGATGTTTATTTAATTAATGATGTTGAATTGGTCATGGTGAAGTTTCAGGCTGAAACCGACATACAACCAGTCCAAATAAACATACACGCGCGTTGGACCAGGAACATGGGGGTGGTTAAGTGGGTGGTTGTGGTGGTGATACTGTTCAGTGTGGGGTGACCAACCTTCCTATGGTCATCAATCACTCAGTCAGCGCAACTGTCCAACGTTGACAGCCACCCTGCCAGCATGACAACCCCTGCAACCCCCAACAAGCACAGGGCTGACACAACACATGACACATTATATCAACTTTCAAACATATCGTAATTTTATAATGAAAATATAAAATAATAGGTCACCCAACAGACGTCCTGTATACACTGTATGTACTGTCTTTAATTCGAAAATTACAAATTCTTTTGAATAAGCTGTAACAATCTGCACCATTTTGATGAAAATTATTATTATAAAGTTATATCAATATCTAACTTCATTACATATACATTTATCATAATTCGACCAATGGATAGCCTGTGAGTGTATTTGTTTACTTTATGAGTAAAGTCAAATGTAGAAACCATGGGATGTACAATATTTTTGGTTAATCCTTGAGGAGAATAAACAGGCAAATTTGATGATTTTCAAACTCTGGAACACGCAACATATAATTGACCATGAGAAAAACACGGATTTTCTAAATGTGAGATCTACATCTACCAATAAATGTAACTCACGACACGCGAAGAAAGTTTCATATAAAATACCATTGACTTTTTGCAAAAATTGGAAAGATGTTGGTCAAGGAACCTTAATCTATAATAAACGCAAAAAAAACATTCGTATTGCTTAGGATAAACTGTAATCGATCTAAAGTATTTGTCATATATATATATATATATATATATATATATATATATATATATATATATATATATATATATATATATATATATATATATATATATATATATATATATATATATATATATATATAAATAAATTTCAAAATCTTATAAACTACTTATAAACCATTCTTGAATCCCCTTGAATACACACAAAAAAATCATTAAAGTCGGTACAGCCGTTTAGGAGGAATTGAGTGACAAACACAGGCACAGAAGAAATACATATATAAAGATATCCCAATGACTACATATGGACGATTATTTCCCCAAAAATAATAGCTGTTTTTAAGAATTATTATTATTAGGTAAATGTATTCATCCCTGGCGCTTCCAGGGCTGAACATTGCATAAACCTCCCCACAAATACCGTCTACGGTTTTTCCCTCTGATCTTTAGTGAATTGATCTTCGTACATGCGGTAAAGCCTGATACTATTGCGCGAATTTATTTATTATATAAATTAAAATAAGAGGTTCGAACATAAAATATCGAGTTAATTCAGCAGTTACCTTATCTTATGAGCCGACGAAGGACAAAGTGATCTTTTGAGGATTTGACTGGACCGCGCAGCTCGTCCGGATAAAAGCCAGTGGATGCTTTGTGAAGAAGATGAGCAGGTCATCCTGAAAAGAAGTCAAAGAGTTTATGGCGTGAGAAGTATTAGAAGAAGTGACTTGAGCCGCACCAGTAGCAACACAATGAGGACCAAACATGATGGATAGTTTTCAAGCGGCCAGCTTTTGTGATCAACACTCATTGACTTTATGTAATCAACACCGTTACTACTTTTATAATAATATCCCATATTTAAATAGCTATTTCATTGAAAAATATCTGTAATATATTGGGGGTAGAAGTTCAAATATCGGCTTCAATTGTCAACTGCCCTTAACCCGGTCTACACGAACAACCCAATCAATTTATTTAATATAATTACCGCTTATTAAGACATTAACATTTTTTAAATGTAAAATGAATAAATAAATTTCAACACCTAGATCTGATATTCAACCACTATTGCAAAGTATAATTTTTAATGCTTTTTTGCATTTCAGTGTGACAATAGTGGATAATATATTATGGTTGGTTGCCAGGAATATAACTCAGACTTCATTAGTTTGAGAGTTTTTTTTTATATATTATTTTAAAATATGTAGGTAGTTGAATAAAAAATCTCGTATAATTATATATACTTTACTTTGGATATTAGGAATTCTCAGAAATCGTACTACAGTTTATTCGCTCTCGATTGAGACTACAAAACAATTCTCCATACTTAAGGTACACTTTATTTTTATATATAAATGTAGTTTAACCTACTTAATTAAATGTGAAAATACAGTTAAGTTTAATTTTAGTTAAATTTATTAAAATGAAGGAGTGATTTAGTATGAAGATTGTTTTATTTATATCGAGAGCGAAGAAATGTTAATAAAAAATAAATATTTGCTTCATATATGAGTAAGTTCTTCAAATTTCGTATGATTAAATTATTATTCAAGTAAAAGAAAAAAGTCATAAATAACTAGAAAACTCTTTCCAAATATTTACTTATTTTTATTCACATAACACAATATTGACGTTGACTTCCTCACCGTATAAAATCTTTAATTTAATGGGAAATATTCAGGCTTTATAGAATGCCATAGTTAAAAATTCTATCGATAAATAATATTTTATTGGAGCTTTTTAAATCGGCTTAATCTCTGGAGAATCTATATATAAACAAAATGAATTAATTGAACACAATGCCCATAAAATGAAAGTTTACACAAATTTGTAAAAAAATAGCCATAGGTTTAGTGCTTATTTATAATACATGCATATTTTAGCATTTGATTTTTAAAATCTACCATTGAAATAATAATAACTTGGATTGCCTTCAAAGCCGCGATGTTTTAAATAATATTAATGATCAGTACAAAATAAACCCTTTTCTTTTCCCTTTCACACCTTCCAGTACTTTACATCCCGACCGCCCTGTTTTGCATCGTCATCCCGACTAAGAGAAGAAAATAAAATAATAACAAATAAATCCTCACATTCGTTTATGTATTTATAAATAGATGAATGAAAAACGGCGGTGGCCGAAACAGCGTCCATTCAAAAGCTAACTCACATACAAATAATACTAAACGAACACAATAAGATCGGTTCAAATAATATTAACAGTGCGTTACGTGTATAGAAAATATTTTTTATTGAAAGCGGTAAAACAAACGGATTAAATATGAAAGAGGCAGGAAGTTCAGCGGGCAAATTATACGATCCATGAAATTAAAAATATGTCTTAAGGGTAATTAGGCCACTATCTAGTAGAACCGGTACTTTTTTACTTGGCAATGGGGTTACTATGGGGTGGTAGTATGAGCTTTAGGGGATGAGGGTTGATATAAGAATATTTGCCTTGAACGGCGCCTGCTGTCTTATGAACTTTTCAACTCGGACTCAATTATATTAATTATACAAACCTAAAATAAAATATACTAAGAATATCCATTAAAATCTACAAACCTAAAATTATTATTCAATCAAATTGACGTTGATTTTTGTATGTACCGGCTATTAAAACGTTACGATGTGTTTTGCAGTTGTGGGGTGTTTTTGAAGGGGGTGGCGCGACAAAAAAGCGCCTCTTGAGGGTGGTTAAAATATGGACATAAGGGGTGGAACATTTGCTTAGTTTTTGGCCGGAAGAAGGGCTGAACTGGAAGTTTCTAATATTTATTAGTACACAATCCACCACATTTTAGACACAATTTAAATACAGATACTCAAAAATAAAGAAGATTTAATAAAATTGTGAAAAATACATGTTTATTTTATAAAAAATAGTTTTATTGTATTGTTAAAAATACTCCTTCATTATAAAGTATCAGATAAGTATTTTTCATAGTTAATAATGAAAGCATGCAATGATTATGCGAGCTTTCTTATCTGCGGTGCTTCCCCTTATAGTGGGGTAGTAATAACCACCCCCATTCTGCCTCGGGTTAACCAAATTTAATTGTCCGTGCGTTTTTAAAATGCCACCGAGGTATACTTTGAAATATGACCACCACATTCGATATGTTGACAAACTTTTGACTTATTAATATATTTTATTATTGTGAAAAAAATATTAAAATTATTTCTTTCATTCGTTCGATCGAATTATTTCTTTCATTCATTCGAACGATCTATAAAAAATATAATTATTATTAAGTCTTATTTTTATACCCAAGGGGGTAATTTTTCGGGTCACCTGTTCGGTATTTTCTTTAGTAGTATTTTAATGAGCATACGCCTCATAAAAATTATCTCCTGCTTAAGGCGAGGGCAAATTAAAAGTCAAAACTTTACTTATTTTAGGGGTGAGGATTTTTAGGGATGTTAGAAATAAGGTCACCTGACAAATATATTATTCAAACGATTCAATAAATGTGAACATATCAGCTTAAAATATCTCAATTTTACAATACATTTCAATCCTCCCCTTTGGGCTCATTGAAAACGATTCAACATTGAATGAGACTGAAATTTATTTCCAATAAAAATATTGAATACATTTTTTTTGGAATGAATTCTATTGATCTAAATTATCTCATCAGCTTGTCACTTTTCAGTGTAACAATTGTACATTTTTCTGAATAAAAAAGCCTCCATTCGATGATCCCGTCGCGGAAGCCAAAAGATATGTCGGTATTTAAAGAAGGAGCACCGCATTTTTCCTGCCTGCTCATTTATTATCCACGGGGGTGGTAAAGATGGCGAAGGGGATGATTTTACTTGGGGGTGGTTCAGCCGTTTACCGGCGTTTGGATTTTTTTTTAAAAAAGGGAGACACTCCACAACAGGGAGTCCTTCTCTTATATTACCACCAAATCCCATTTTACATTATACAATCGAAACGATAAACACTTTACTATTGGAATTGAAAATTCTCCGAATAATACATTTAAAATTATAATATATAAATTATTCATCTGAAGATAACACAGTGAAAATAATACACAACGAATTCCAGTTTATTTGCTATAAATCTAAATACATTTTATATATTAGGTAAATATAAACGGTTCATTTTTTTATTTCTGTGTATTTTAATTTTTAGTGTGTATTGTCGTTTTTACCACATTGGCTCTTTTTGTTGCCAAATTCATTAAGTCTATTAAATAATTCATTATCAATAAACGCAATTCCCAATATAAAGAGCTTGCAATCTTAAATAATCCCAATAATTGCCAAATAAAAAAAATACAATATTAATTAATGAAGTAATAAATTTAAAATTATATTATTTATAACTAATTCATCCGAAAATAACATAGTAGAAGTGATAAACGAATTCCAGTTTGTTTTCTAAAAATCTACATGTTAATTTTGATTACCACATTGTGAATCAGTTGTGTTAAGACTTTTTTTTCATAAATTCGCTATTATCTCAAAACTATGAATTATAATTATTACTGTAGCTTAAAAGCTCATTTAAACTATTTATATATATATATATATATATATATATATATATATATATATATACATTGATAATATAATATGTAGATATATATTGTAGGGAAAAATTATCGGGGAAAAATACAGTCAGACTTGACAAAATGATTTTTTTTAATCAAATTGTCTTAAATAATTCTTTATAAACGCAATACCTAATATAAAGACCTTTAAATCTTATAACTGCCAAATAATGAAAAAAAACAATATTGATGAATGAAGTTCGATTAAATCTGGCTTTTGGACAGTTATTATTTATGTGTGTGTTGAAAAAAATATTAATTACGCAATATTTTAAATACTAAAATAAATCAATATAAAAGTATCGATTGGCTAGGGTTCGTTTGATTTTTCAGAGGCTTATAAACCCATAAAATAAAATAATAATATCGTTTTTTTTGGGATGATACTTGACGTGCAAGAAGTGGAGTTGGAAAATGTCGTACTTTACTCTTTGCAATTTACATGATTTGATCGTAAAGACTCACTCTTTCCCCTAACATTATTCTGGATAAAGCAACATTCACCTCAGACACACTATTATAATATGCATTAATAATAATATAATATATTAAATCAATTAACAATAAATACTACAACAAAATGTGCGTGCCATAAATTTTGCCCATTTCTTTAATATTTTATTTGAACGCTTGCATAAATAGATTATTTGGTTGTGTTGTTGTAAATGGCAACACTTTATCACCCGGGAAATTCCCCTTACTTCCTTACACCGAGTGTTCATGTATCTGGAAAAATCTCTACAATATTGAGTACTTCACCATACAGGGTGTAAAACATAATAATTCCATAAAGAACTATAATTTTTATATAAATAATAAGACAAAGTGGCGTTTACTATCAAATTTCTGATTTTAAATGTGTTTTAATACATCATATATTATTGAAACTAATATATCCACTAAGCAGTTTCAATATATGATTAGTTTTTGTTCAATATTTATATTTTTATAACCAATTTATGCAAATTTCAAATAGATGGAATGAAGTGCCTTGACGTATTTGATTTCTGCAACGATTTTCTTTATAATATTTTATTTAAAAAACATTAAATGACATACATTTACAGCTATCATACATCAATTATTATTTTCGTGGAACAAACTATAAATTTGAATGCAAATTTCAAAAATAATCAACATTATGTTATAAAATTGTTCTGTAAATATCTGAAAATTCAAATAGAATAAATATATTCTACCATATAATTAAAATTATAATTTATATAAAAATATACATAAAAATATAATTACAATTAAAATGAAGTACTCTACAATTGCAAGCAATTGAAAATCTGTTTTTTACCCTCTTGGCCACGGTTGATTTTTACAAATAAAACTATTAAAAAAGCATGGCAGAACAAAATCAATCATTTTGAATTTCTCACGAATGTAAAAACCCAGAATTTCTCCTTAATTCTCTTAAACAATTAAATGATTCCATACGATCAATAAATTATTCTTAATTTAATTTAGTTCGAATACCTTGATCATAGATATAAACATTAGTTATCGCTTTGCATATAAATTATTTGTGAAGTCCGTGTTTTGTTGCACTCTTCTCTCCTATTCGATAAAGGCATAAGTGTGTCTCCCTCACTCAACACATTTCTAGTGACTCCTGAGACTGGTTGTGACAATACTTAAAAACGCAGTAATATTTTAAACATGTTAAAGAAGTAGTGTTTGGTAAAAAGTGAGGCTAGATGTATTTGAGTGTATGTTTGAGTCCATATGACATGTAGTAACAATGCATTTACCCATTTTACTGTGAAATATAACTGAAGATATGAAGAGACATGTTTATAGTATAATGTTTGCCAGGTAACTGATGTTTTTGGCCACTTGATCCACTATAATTTAGCCACTCATGCGATATATTATGTTTATATTTATCATCTTGATATTGAGTATTTGAACACGTACAATTTATTGAAGTATCACTGAAGACTAGAACGATATATGTATAAATATATTATTTATCGAACACCCTGTATGAGTAGAGGAAGTATTGAAAATACATCCAAATTTCATTCCCCATGTGTTCGCGTCTCCGGTTGTATGAAATATGTTATTTATTTATCGATTCATAACGCAATATTGGCAGTCAAACCATCGCCAATATATTATCGTTACAAGATGTATTTAATTTAAGTGTTAATCCACCTGAAGACCGTGTGGCTCTGGAATAGTTTAATCAAGGGTATGTAAATGGGTGTAGCGGTTGGCGGTGGTTTAATTCCATTAGTTCAACCCTCTTCTATAAGGGTTGAAGTTTAAGGTATCTCGTTACTGCACCAAAGATCGACAACTAATACATCACCTAAATGGGTCATCGTTAATATTATTTTTATTCCATATTAATAAAATTATCAGTGAAAAATCTATATTGAGGCGATTATTAAGTCGGTGACCTGTGTAACTAGTAATAGTTTAAATCACCCAAAGACAATTAATTAACACGTTGTTGTGTCTAAAAAACCAAATTTTGTAAAAACCTTCTCAAAACCCATAAACCAATAATTGATTTAAATTACACAATATGAGTTAATATTTGTCCTTTCAAAATTCCAATAGTAATCATCATTTACTTGAATAATTTATTCTGATTTTGATTATATTCACCGCAGTTTAATTCTATTAACCCAACTCGCCAAAAGAAATCATATGTTTATTTTAATTTTATAAAATACCAATGTATAATAAATTAGATGGTGATATTTAAAAGCGGTCAAATATAAATTTGCCCTTTTTATTGATATTCTTATTTATGTATTATAGATAAAATAAATGTAAAAAAACTCAAGAGTATAAGCTTTTTTTGGACATGACTAATTTTGAAACATTGAATTTAGTTTAAAAATCTAGGCTCCCGAATTACAGTAATTGTATTTATAAACAAACACCATTAAAAAACGTTTTATTAAATATCTAAATGTGCAAACCAATTGCACTTTAATTACAACCAAAAATACATTTCCATTAAATATATTTCCATGGAAAAAACTCTTATTTTTATAATATTTTTGCGGTGCTAAATACGTACACCACAGATACGATAGTAGAGTTACTTAGCTACACTTATAATCGGTTTGTTGTTAGTGAATGCCTCGTCTGAGCCTCGGGCGAGGCACTAATTAACAAAAACAAAACGATCAAAAGTACAGGAAAGCATCTCTATTACCGTCTTTACGGTGTACGTTTACGGCGACGCACGCCTAGGAATCCCAAACTTAAATGGAACCTTTTTTCAGTTTATTTGCTCATATTATCTCGATATACATATATATAATAATTAAACTAGATTAAATTTATTACAATACATAAATAAGAATTTAGACTAAAGGTTCAAGTTTCAACCCCTGTTAAAAATATATTTTTATACGATGACTTTAATTATAATATTAATGTTTTTTCGATACCTTAAATGCAAATATGTGGCATAATAAACGATGTCCAAAGACGTGCTAATTTCCCCCCGATTAACCGACCAAATGGAGTGTGTACTGAAGGCAAGCAAGCACACCCCCACACCCCTGCCTCGTCGGGGGTTGTAAAGTGGACAGGAAACAATAATAATGTATGGCCTGGATCAGGGGTGGTAAGTTTTACCACTTTCCCAAAGGGTGACCACTCCTTATCACTAAACATACATTACCTTCTCCCATACAGGACGTGTTTGGGAATTACACACAATTTAAATAATTAATTCATTATCAATAACAACAAAACGCAAATAGAAAAAAACCAGACGATATATTATGAAATATTTTAAAACTGGGAAAAATTTAACAGTACTATTTGTTTCTTATGTTTATGAAGATTGTTAATTTTCAAATTAACACACTGGTAAATTATTTATTCATTTGCATATAAACACTCTTAAGGGCTTCTTTTTTTTACAGACAAGTCAAAAATAGTTTAGAACAAAAATGATAAGTATATAAAAATAAAGTAAGTTGTAGGAAGCAATCATTTATATGTTACCATATAAGGTGGCTCCTAAACAACCCTGTAGGTGGCAGAATTGGTGGAAAAGAGATCACCCAAGTTCGAAAATTCGTTGGCAAGTCTTTGCAGCCTATTGAGAGGAAAATAATAAAAAAATAATTATAAAAAAAATATATTTTATTTTCCCGTTAAATTTCTTTCATAATACTGTATTTATTCATACACTTTTACAGGGTAGACTTGAAATTGCTGAGAATATTTTAGGGGGTGTCGCAAATATAAGCAAACAAAAAGTGCTTTTGGAATCCAGTTTGAGCCACCATCTTCTACTGAATCAGTTGTTTCTGTGAAGTACTAAGTAGTGACTGTTACTTGTGGATTGTGTCTGTGAATTAAAAAAAAAATATTAATAAAAAAATAATAAAAAAATTCACTAATTTTTGCGATACCCTACAACCCCCTAAAATATTCTCAGTCAATTCAAGTCCAGCCTGTATATTAAAAGACTATTTACTGTAGTATATAATTAAAAATAATTTATAAAATAAAATAAAAATGTGGTGTGACAAATGACGGCCTTTGGTAAATAATTTCACCCTTGAACATATCTGAAGATTAAAATGTCAAAAAAACAAGCATAATAAATAGAGTGTAAATTTGGAATAAAATTTTATCAACGTATATTATTCAAAAAATAATATATATAATCGTTGTATTGTTACTGATTTTGACCCAATAATAATGTTTATTCAATAAAGCACCATTTGCTTGTATAAAATTTAATTTAATCACAAAATTATAACTATAATATATAGATTGATAGTCCATTAAGAGATAGTATTTTTTTCATAGATTTATTATTATTTTAAATTAATATAAATAATATTGTAAGCACCCTATAAATAGCGTGAAGGTCCAGTCGCCCTTTAACCCGCGAAGCTATCGCACTTTCACCACATTACTGCTGAAACTGACCGCTGAAATTCAGCCAAACAACCCTTTCTACAATATATTCTCACTCTTGGACCAAAAACTAAGGGTGCACTGAGAAGATGCATTACCCGCAATTGAATTAGATGACCACTCTAAATCAACCCTCTAATGAACTGTATTTAATTTGTATACCCCTAAATTAGCTCCAGTACAATGTTGACATTCTTATCTTTGTTGAATGGATTTTATTTTTGAACCGGGGTAATTAACGTCAAAGCGCTTTCCACTTGACAACTTTCAAAATAACCGAATAATAATAAAACAACGCGCATTCCTTATATACAATTCACAGTTTTCGGAATGAACTTCCACGGACGTCTTTAATGTTTTGTGTTTTGTTATTTTATCACATGTTTCCGTCACTAAACGCGTAGGATTTCCTCATCACTCGACGGTTAAACGGTTTAAAAATAATAAATATACATCGACTCCTTTCAGTTTAGTTCAAATAAAACTGAAAGAAGGAAGCGGCGATTGAGCGACTTGAAAAAAAAATACATAAGTATTTTCAAATATAGAACGGGTAGTACGGCAACGCCATCTAGCGACATCGGGTGGAATCGAATAATTAATTTATTTTATTTATTATATTTTTAATTATTGTTTGAATTTATTAAAAACTTTATTCTGATAATTGAGCTTTTTAAATAAATACGTATCGCACATTTATAAGGGACCATAATAATTATTACATTAATACTTACTTTATCCATATTAATATTATGCTGATTTTTTATACATATCTATAACCAGACCTAGTCCAAGTGGGTGTAATGAAGTGCTGTGACGTATTCGAGCTCTGCAACTATTTCCCTTATAATAACTCGCTGATATTTATACAAAACATTATATGATACATCTACAGCAATCATACATTAATTATTATTTCATGGGATAAACTATAAAGTTGAATACAAATTTAAAAAATAAAATTAATAAAATTATATTATATTTATATTTAATTTAATTTATAATTATTATTCTCCTCTGAATAAACTGCAACGAATTTGCACACCTGGGTGACCTCTTTTCCACCAATTCTGCCACCTACAGGGCTTGCTGAGGAGCGATCTTATATAGTAACATATAAACGATTGCTTCCTACACCTTTTTTATAATATGTACAATTATTTATGTTTATACAACATGTTTTTAATTGAAACTCAAATATTTTTATCTTCATTATGTAATGCCAGTACGATTATTAAAAAAATATACAAAAACGGGCCTAAGCATTTTTTTGTATAAAAAAATTTATTTATTAATAATAAAATACTTTATTATGACAGCTTGAGAATCTTCGGCTTTATTGATGAGTGAATATATGTTGTCATTAGAGAATAATAAAAACAACTTTATGATGTCTAGTTCTCATTAGTTCAAGCACAAAATCAAGTTTAATTTCGAAATGTACGTCAACAAGGTATTGTTTACATTGCAAAATGCATAATGCGCTGTACCGTACTTTGTTTACATATACAAATCAGGCGGTCAATCACCTAATAAGTAAATACGCAAGATTCTCAAACCTTTTAAAATAATAATTAAAAATTGAAAAGTTTAACTAGCCGACATTTAATGTACCATTCATTAGATTTAATTATTTGAGTATCAATAAAAGACATGTTGTATGAGTACTTTTCATTGTTGTTTTAAACCTCTTATTGTCTGTAAAAAAAGTCTCTTATATACGTTTATATGCAAATAAATAAGATTGTTCTGTTAATATCCGAAAATTTAAATAGAATAATACATAGTCAGCAATTAAAAACCTGTTTTTTTATTCTCTTAGCCGAAATTTGCTTATGTATATGTATGTATACACATAATATTATGAAAATATGATTTTTCTTTGAAAAATATAATTGCGAATACTAACCATATTTTCAAAGTCGTGCTAGAAAAAAATATATGGTTACGTTTATTCACTAGACATAATATACAGAGTAGACAATGAATAAGTTATATATATATTTTTTTCATGTCCACAAAGAGTGGGGGTCGTGAGGGTATATGAATTAGTATTCTGGGGTTGTTTCACTCGCGGCTGTCAATCAAAATGGCGGTCCCCTGCACGACAGACGCCATATGTGATTGCCGCTAAAGATCGCGTTGTGAATAATGCATTTGTCCACTACACGATCCTTGTTTTTATTCCATTTTATAATGTGACCCTGCTGACGATACCGTCATACTCGCTTCGGACAAAGATCCAACAGCTGCCTCACAATTCCTCCAGAAACACCTTGACGTAATACAAAAATTGCTTGAAGTATGGAGAATTAAAGTCAATCAAACCAAATCGACACACGTGACATTCACGAATAAAAAACAGACATGTCCACCAGTGAAAATCGCTGGGAAAAATATTCCACAAGAAGACTCGGCTAAATACCTCGGTATACACCTTGACAGAAGCCTAACATTACAAAAACACATTAAAACAAAGAGACTTCAAATGGAACATAAAAAAATGTACTGGTTGATTGGCAGACATTCCCAACTCACACTTACAAACAAGCTATTGCTGTATAAAGCAATAATCAAACCCATTTGGACATATGGATGTCAACTGTGGGGGACAGCTAAGGATACTCATATCAGCAGTATCGAAAGGTTACAAAACAAGAGAGCAATTTTAAATACCCAACTGGGTCCTATTACAGGACTCTAAAACAATGCCAAGAACTGAAAATATTCAGCGAAACGTACCAAAGTAGATTAAAAAGTCACCCGAACGTACTAGCGAGGGACTTATTGACCGTAGACTACGCAAGACGTCTACAAAAATACAGACAACTTGACTTGCCAGCAAGATTCAAGGACTGACAATGGTGTTTACTTGATAAAACAAGTATGAACACTTATAACTAAAACACAACGCCGGGATTGAGTCGTCACTGGACAACCAACCCTCAAGACAATGTGACCATAAACGACGAGTAAGATGTCTTTAGACAGGATACTCAAAAAAGATAAATCAAAAAAAAATGTGACCCTACCGTCTACAATTCTACACGTGAAGATCAAACAATTTGGCTGTATTAATTGTACATGGTTGGAGTGGGTGGTTCAGGGGGATGATGTGAAGACCGGGGTTCGGTGATATTAAATATTACCTGAAGAGCGTCAGGTGGCAGATGTCACACTTTGTGTCTAATGGACGAAGAACAGGGTCGTGAACCTTGCATGTTATATCCATTACAAATATTTACATTCTTAATTAAATTATATCGTATGTGGGGGATGAATTTTCGGGCATTTTCATTAATTAGACACCGCCGGAAGATAGGCTCGCATTTCTTTATTTGAAAATTATATTAAGTAGTGAAGGACGCCCCGAAGAGGTTTTTCAAACACAACAACGCGTTAATTAATTGTCTGTCTGTGATCTTAACTATTACTAGTTAATAAATGCGTTTATTTAGGTATTATAACTAAATAATATAAAAAAATATTTAACATAAATTCACATTTATTTACCAAATATTAATTATTATATATGTTGTTAATGTCGCATGGCAATACTGTTCAATTAATTTGCGTAGTTTATTGTTAATCCAAATCAAGTATTATTTTAAAATAATGTTCTTAGAGCAAGTGTAAATAAATATTCATTTTACTGTAGGGAGTCACAATTCCTTATTAGATATCATTTTACAATATTTAACATACATTTACATATTATTAAAATATATGATTAAAATATCTTATTTCCATTTTATATCATTGAAGAGACATTTTCAAAGTGAAATTCGAATCCAATTAATCGGGAAACTTATTATTACCTTGGCGAATAATATTAATTTTTTCTAAAATTTATTTAATAATTAATAATGTTTTTTTAGAAACACAACAACGTGTTAAGTAATTGTCTGTCGGTACCTTACAATACAGTCAATCAGAGTAAACCTGGATCAAGATGATCGATCGGGATTTTATTAATATTATTTCCGATATACCAGTCATAATAACCCATCAAATCAATTTAAAAAAGTTGATTTGAGTGAGATTTGAACCCATGACCACAATCTTTGTAGTCCCTCGTCTTATCCCCTGAACTATCTATCATGCTTATAATATAAATTAGGCTTTATAACTGTTAAACGCGCCATATAAATTTAATTTAAACTTATTACAAAAATCATTTTTTGAGTTATTATGCAGGTTACTGAAGACAGAAGCTTATTTATAAAAATATTATGTGACAACTTTGTAAATTATCAATTAGACTGCGTAAGTTCATTTTTTAATATTTCCAACATTTCTGCATTTAACATTCCCATTGGGATTAAAATCAAATATTCTATAAATATATAAAAAAAACTAAACTTTTTTTATATATTGTATAAAAAGTAGTCTTAAATTGGAGGCTTGAAAGTAGATTTAGTCTAGAAAAGGCGTTATGAAAATTATTTTTTTATAATTTAATTATGAATATGTTTTGACAACCCTAATTCTGTTAAATTACAAGTTCAAATGCCGCTCGTTAGATTAGACTAAGGGATGTCGTGAGTGAAAATTTTATGTCCAATAATATATTAATAATATAAAAAAAATCCCATCAATATTGTAAGTTCCTACGTTCACAGTTTTACCATTCGCAATCTCATGACGCGACATTTACATAATTACAACAGTTAAATTAGTAGCAGGTATGCGATTAATTAACACCGCACTCAATTAATCAAATTAATATTAATTATTTCAGAAAACGGACTGCCTAGAAGACTTCGCACCGCCTATACAAATACTCAACTACTGGAGCTGGAGAAGGAGTTCCATTTCAATAAATACCTTTGCAGGCCGAGGAGGATCGAAATAGCTGCATCTTTGGATCTAACCGAACGACAGGTTAATTGATATCCTAAATTATGAATATACAGATTATTCATTGTTATAATATTTTCAGGTGAAAGTCTGGTTCCAAAATAGACGCATGAAACACAAACGCCAGACGTTGAGTAAGGGTGACGATGGCGATGATAAAGACTCGACTGCTTCGGAAGGAGGGAAAAGCTCCAAGATGTCTTCTGACAAGTTCCTGGATGAAGACGGACCGAGTAGTAAAAAGAGTTGCCAAGGTTGCGAAATGCCCACTGGAAGTTTGATGGGACCCAACGAGGAGTTACCCGATATTAATACCACTAGAGGCAATAATAACAATACTCCCAGTGCAACTAATAACAACAACACACCTTTTAATACTAATAGTAATGGAGCGTCCAGTGTGGCTAGTTCAGGATCATTCGACAAGTTGGGTGGTGAAGAAGATTCCAGGTCGGACGAGTCGAGCGGATTACACCTCGCCAGTCCCAGGTTACCCACTACTAAGAAGGTTAAATCTGAGAATAGACGTAACTCGCCTAGTGTGGATAACATAGGATTGTGTAAAACCTCTCCGTCTAGCAAGGATCAACTTAATTCCAGTGGTTCTGGATTGCAAGATGCTATGGGCAAGGGTTTATCATCGATGAGCTTGACACCATCATCGACACCAGGTACACCTTCCACGATGCACTCCAGTCCATTAAGTGGTCCTCCAGGAGCTTTGTATCCTAGGCCTTCGCCCCCAACGGCGACAGCCAATCCAGGAGCATCGGCCGCGACCCAAAATGTCCCCAACTCAATCCCATCATACATAATCCGAGGAACGCATTTGAATAATTTACAAAACCACTATCCGGAATTTAGAAACGACTCTTCAAGTAGGGCCGCAAGCAAGCAAGCTGGAGTAAACCAGTTCCAGCAAATGCATCAGAGCTACCCGCATGAAATGTATCAGCAGGGTATCCCCAACGCCGTGGAGAACTATCCTCGGGGCAGAGGACACGAGGGAAGCACAAGAGGAGCAAATTCCAGGAACGGCTCTCGTCAAGCATATACAGCGTCTCAAAATCAATTATATCATCAACAAAACTTTGGGTATACGAATTACAAAAACCACCACGAGCAAGGTAACTACCATCACAACGCGCAAGGATATGCTCAAGCGCAGGCTTATACCAATGAGCACGGTGGTTACAATCCTAACAACCACTTCGGTTATCATCATTATCCCGCAGATATGAACCATCCGATGAGTGGGCCGCAGAATGAAGCTTATTATGGCGATAATTTGCCACATAAAGTAGCACATGGGGTGGAGTACCCCACAAAACACGCTTATTACGATGCTGCCGCTGCTTATAATAACCATCACGCTGATGCGGCCATAGCCAATAATTCTAACGTGTACCCGGCTGCAAATGAGGGTTTTCCTGGTGGTGTTCAGGGCGGAGCCAACCACGTGGCCAGCGTGATGACTCCTCCGACAAGTGTCCAGACAGACTCCAGTGATAACTACAGCTCCTTCCATCAGTTCTATGAGGCGACACAGGCACAAGGAGCAGCAGCCACTGTCGGTGACAACAGCAACGGCTCTTCAGATTTCCATTTCTTGAGCAACCTGGCCAACGACTTTGCTCCGGAATACTATAGCATTTGAGTAGAAGAGTATGGCGGGGCTGTGCTCGAAGGCCTCTTTCCTTGAAAGCCTCCCTCGCCTTACAAAAGCTTCTCTTAAAAGCTCCCATTCACGGACATTCCATTGCAACCCTAAAGTAATGTATTCCCAGGCATACGTCACCGTAAATACGATAGTAGAGTTACTTAGCTACACTTATGATCGGTTTTTTGTTAGTGAATGCCTCGTCTGAGCCTCAGGCGAGGCACTAATTAACAAAATACCGATCAAAAGTACAGCAAAGCAACTCTATTACCGTATTTGCGGTGTACCTTTACGGCGACGCAGGCCTAGGAATCCCAAGCTTTAGACAAATAACAATATTTAAATCGTAATATTTATAGAGTACTTTTTGAATTCGTTAATTGTACAATGACCATACTTAGTCTAATTGGATGCAATGAAGTGCATTGACGTATTCGAGCACTGCAACTATTACCTTTATAATATTGCTTTATTATTTTAGCAACTCTCTGGTCAATTCTCATCAATTATTATATTATTGGGACACACTATGTATTATGCAAATTTTAAAAATACTAATTTTATTTTATTAATAATATTACGTTTTAGGATTGTTCTGTTAATATAAAAAAAATAATAGTACATTTTACTCGTTTTGTCTTATGTTTGTAGTTAAATCTCAAATTAGTTGGAATATTGCCAGTAAAATTCATCATCCCATTTACAACAGAGAATGATATATAATATGACCAGCTAAAGACAACAAAAGCGGCTGTGATTGGTAATATCATAATATAATATTATAGTTTTACGCGGCGTTACCAATCACAATAAATAAATTAATTTAATTTTTAACCTGTTTCCAACGCAAGAATACAAGGAAATCAAAGTAAACTGGGATATTTTTTTTACAAATAAATGAAATAAAAAGTACTCTAAAACTAATAAATAGTATAGGAAAATTCACATGCTATTGCTGGATTTTTACGTCAATAAATACAAGCATTCTCAGCTACCAAACTGCAGAGTTTGTAGTCCAGAATTATGGAATGACCGTGAATTGGGAGCCATAATACATAATTGTGCTCTCGAATAGTGCCTCAGTTCAAAATAGAATTAAACAAAGCTTCTATAGACGATCGTTTAGTATTTCGACTGAACCGATACCACCGATACATCACCAGGCCATACAACTGAATGAATAAATATCTCCTCTGCTTGATATTTGTATGGCCTGCTAATATATCGGTGGTATCGACTGAACACAATTCTCAGTTAATTTCATTCATTTCCGTCCGGCATATTAAGTTGTATGGGATTTAAAACAAGTAAGTCATTCAAACTGTTATAGGATATAATAATACATACATTATAATTTAGTTTTTCGTTTGTATAAAGTATACTGTTAATTTTATACAAATCGCACTGAATGATTGTTTTTTCGATGAGAATATAAGTTTAATGTGTACACATAAAAAAATGTTAATATTCAAACTAAATAATGTATAATTCTACATACACTTTTATATTGTGCAATTAAAACTCAATAATTTTAGTATAGAAACAGAAATGTGCTCAAACACACAAAACACAATAAAAATAATACACATTACACCTACACTGATGTAAAAAGCGTTGTGACATTTTATATAAATACAATTATGTAAAATAGCATACAATATTATATTTTTTTAGGCATAATGCAAACTATGTCTGATATTTTTTACTCAAATACAAGTACCTTGGTTATTTTGCTCATTTTATTTGTGTATCATACGTAATATGTATTTATAAATTATAAGTAGTTAAGAAATTTTCAAAAGGGCACTTCATCATCACTAGTATTTTAATAATTTGTTCATTTAAAATTAAAGAAAATAATTAAATCTCGCTGTAAATAGGTTATATTTATCATTCATTTATAATATTAAAAAAAAGTATGTACAGTACATCGTTCTTTAAAATAGATTAAAGAAATTTTCGAAAAAGAATACAACACAACTGTTTTTTTTTATTCATTTACCTCTATAACCTTTAAATAAAATAATATATATTTTCGAAAGGCATTTATTCTGTATAAATAATTTGGAAAAATAATTTAGTTTCTTTGTAAATAGGTATGTAGTAATCTTTTATCACAAATTACGTTTTAGACTAAAATGGCACTTAAATAATATAATCTTTTTATGGCTACTTTGAAACATTCAGGCCTTTTGAAGACGCAGATAAATCTATAAAGAAATTATATGGCTTTTTAATAAATGTTGTTGACTGACTCATCTTAAACAAGTGCATAACAAAATATTATGATAAAGAAAAAAATATACCTTGACCTTATTTAATTTTCATTCCTTCTGAGAGAGGAATGTTTGTAAAAATGTATAATTATTTTATATAAAATGGAAAATTATGCAGCATTTGAAGATGACTGCAAACAATTGGGCCCGCAATATGGCATTTCATTTCTGACGACAAATCTACTACCCAATAGACTTTTTTGACAATTTCTCGCTGAACAATTAAAGCAGGTTCCGTGCCAATGGATGTTAGACCACGAGACGCCTTGTTGGTCGGGTTTAATTATACATTTGCAAGTATTGCATGTGTTAGCGTATACTTTTTCATAGCAATCGAGGCACATTGGCTGGTTGGATTTTTCATCAGGCACATACTGCTTGCCGCCTAGAGGAACATCACAATTATAGCAGCAAAAGTGCATCAGATGGAAGAACTTCTCTTCGGCCACTGTAGACCTCTTCGAGAATATTAGCTCGTCGCAAGCAGCGCACCTCTTGATCTTGAGGGCTTCTGCCAAATCTCTGCCGCAATAAACATCTCCCTTGTGGTAGAAGTACAGCAAATCGGCGAGTAAGTTATTACATTTACAACAGGTAAAGCATTGGGGATGCCAGGCGACATCGGAGCCGGCTCTTTCAGCCTTTACGGCAATTTCTCCAGGAACAAGTGGTAATTCACACCTTTTGCAAGATACAGCAGTCGGATTTTCAAAGTCTGCATTAGGCTGATGAATATGAAGTCCTGTCAAACCATCGGCAAGTTGGTCATCATGTATAGTTTCCGGATAGATTGTAGTATTCTTGGGTTTATTTAGTGGCAATTCAGGCTTGAGTCGAAGCTTGGCAGGAGTTGTATTAACGTTCAACAGGTCGTTTCTATAAGGATGAGCTGCATTTTTATCTTCGTGAGGCATTGCTCCGGGATATGTATCATAATTTGGAAGAGGCGGAACATCTCCAAAACTGGTGTCACTGAAATTTCCATCATTACCAAGTTTACCCACAGTTGGTATATTTTGATTGGATGCTGTGTAAGAGGGGCGTCCGTCCTTGGCATATACCGGAGGAATAGGATTATTCTCATCAATATCTGCATCGACTTGTGTTGTCCAGCTCCAAATTTCACCATTGGGAGCATATATCGTACCCTTTTGAGGAAATTGAGGAGACGCAAGAGTTTCATTATTATTCAGAGTATCGGGCATAATTTTGCCTCCTTGAGCTTTGACAAAATCAGCAGTTTCAATTTTGAATTTAGGATCGACTTTGCACTGGTCTCTGAATGATTTTATTGGCATTAAATAAACATCACTTTCAATAGGTACTTTCAATTTTCAATTTCACTTTCAATCTTTCAAATCAGAGAACATTTTGTCATATACGGGGCCATGCTCGACGGCACTCTTGATGCGATCAGATTCTATGTGCATCAGATTGAGCTTGTCTTTAACGGGTTTACTTATCAAAGGACTCAGTTTATAATCGGGAAGATGGGCAGATTTTCGAACCACATTTCCTACACTATCAAGAGTGAGAAATTTGTCTGTGCTGTTTTTGGGAACAGCGCAATATCTAATACCTTTACCCATTGAGGTCACCCTCAGAGGTAAACTATAAGATTTGATTTGGCTGTAAACTGGTTTGCTCTCTTCAATATTCACTGTTCCGACATCACCTTTTCTGACGGTGCCAATCCTGACAATATTTCCCTGACCCACAACTTTGTTCTTGATGTCTGCTATATATTCCTAAAATAATAAACTTATTAAATAAGCAATTGATAAATTATAAAATGATGAATAATTTTACTTTATGGCTCTCTTGTTCTTCTTGAGTTTGTGTATTAGATGTTAAGTCTGCACTGATATCATGTAACGGTACTTGACGTCTTAGAAGTTCCCTTCGCTTAGCGGCTCCACTAGATCCTGATACAGGGGCCAAGTTCCCACCCAAACATGACATATAATCAGACACCTGACAGACAAACATTTAAAGATTAAAAAATGAAGTTATTTATAATAAACAAAATGACTTACAATATCAAGGGAAGTATTCGGAGGCACCCAATCCATTTTGACAGGCTCATCGGCAATACCTCGAATTTTAATCATAGGAACTAAAAAGAAAAATTACATTGTATTGCTGAAAAACATATTCAAGCTGTTGATATTAATTTTTCATTATGTGATTACGCAGCTGAGTATTGCAAATATTTAAAAAATAAACATTCTTACTCTTTCTTTTATTCCTTGATCCACCAAGTAGTTCAAATTGAGCCCATCCAGAAATGTCCTCGTCAGGAACATCGTGAACATCTTTAGAGCAGCGACATTCTCTACAGGTTTTTCTCCAAAAGTGAAGATTCAATCCGGGACATACAGGTCCTGAAATTATATTAATAAAAAAATAAAACCCATACATGAATCTGAATGATTTTAACAATAATTCCGGCAGTTAAGATTTTATTCTACCCATTTAAAAAACAATCTCAATTAGGTATAATAAATGTGAAATATTATCAAATTTATAACATAAAGACTAATATGTAAGGTAAATGTATATTACAATCAATAATGTGTATTTATCAGTTTTGATTAGTTCACACAATTTGTCATGCAATTGTTTGCACAATATTAATTGTGCATATCTTTATTGATGACTTTGAAAACATTAATTCAATATCATCTTTTGTTCTGGCTTGTAATGTATATTTTTAGATAGATGTGGTATAACCAAACTAATAATCAAATGTATTTACAAGTACAATGTGGGATTCATTAAAAGTATCAAGTTTTAATTACCACAGGAGTTGCAAGGAGCTCCAGCACCGGCATCGTGACCCAGGGTGGCCCTCCCCTGCTGCAACTTTTGTTCCAAGACCTGCAGCCACTCTGGCGCTGCTCCTTGTTCCACCATCTTCTTACTTCTAGCTTAGCTTTTTTGTTATCACTGTTCTCCGCCCGACTCAAGATCACCGACTGACTCACTCTGACTCTGACTCATCTCTATCTTCACCTGTCAACCGTCACAGTTTAAAACTTTGTATAAACTTTCCGACTGAAATTTCCCCACTACGATAATTAATTACATACTTCACATTCATATTTGTAAACAATAACAACAATTATGATGACTTATATGTATGCATTATCTAAAAAATCAACTATAAAAAAAATATCTATAAAATAAAAAACCCTCAATAATATTGTGCTACAAAATACACAATAATGATGCAAATTATCAATTATAGACACAAATACTATATTTTATTTTTAAATCTATACAATAAAGTTTTACTTAAAACAATTTAAATATAGCTTAAAAGTATTCTGGAAAGCAGAGGTAACCCTCCAACAATTAAATATGCCTATTTGATCTTTCATGCATAAATATGAAATGTATTGAGAGATCAAATAGCAACATTGTCGGCGTACGTGATCTCTTCATACTGTCAGCGCAGTATTCGAACTCGCTTGTACAATAACAGTGTCTGTCACTATTGAAGGCAAGTCTACTTGTTCCAGTAACCAGGCCAAGATGTCCGCAGTGAAGAATATCACTTCAGCCGAAACCTTTCCAGAAGCTTTACAGTCAGTAATTCAATATTCATTATGTACTGTCATTTTAGGTTATATCTTGGTCTTGTTTTTTTCTCGAATTATCTGTGACTGATGAATAATTAATAATTAAACATTATTCATAACATTTCAATCTTAATATATACTGTTTTGGTAGACGTTACCCTACTTATGCTTGATTATTTATTTAGATTAAATATACTTTTATACCATATAAATCTTATCCTTGTTGATGATTAAGTTCATTGATTGATATAAAAAATTAATTTTAGATCCGACGGGCTGGTCGTGGTGCATTTCTTTGCCGACTGGGCTCCGCAATGTAATCAAGTGACGGATGTGATGAAAGAATTAGCAAATTTACCTGAATTGAAAACTAGCAATGTTCAATTTTGGACTTGCCCTTCCGAAGAATTGTCAGACGTTTCACTAAAATATAAGGTTTTGTTTATTTTTTATTTTTTTTAACATACGCCTTCAAATTAATTGATATTTCCATTCTGTTTAGATTGAAGCTGTACCAACTGTGTTATTATTTAAAAATAAAGAAATCGTCGATAGAATAGAGGGAGCCGATGTGGTAACCCTTACAGCGAAGGTTAAAAAACACAGCCTTTGCTCGGATTCCTCGCCGCTGAAGGCAACCCAACCATTAGAAGAAAGACTGTCGACACTCATCAATAAACACAATGTAATGGTTTTCATGAAAGGCAATCGAGACACCCCCAGATGTGGTTTCAGTAAAACACTCATCGAAATCATGAACAACACTAAGTAAATAATTAATTATTATAATTAGTGCTGTATTGTGTTAGCATTATTTTTTTTAGGTAAAATGGCATGTTGAATATTTTAATACTTGCTCTAGTGACTGTTGATGAATATCCTACGTTTTGTAAACTCTGCAATCCACGTACCCACAGTGAAATATGAAAATCATCATAGTAGTTTTCACATCTTAACAGGTTGACTGCCGGCAGAAAAATGCGATTCATCTTCAAAACGCCAGTTAATTTTTCCTTATTTCAATTTTTTTATGTGGTATTTTTTCACATTTATAGCAACATATCCATAATATCATTATTCCATCTATATTTTATATTAAATAGGTTTAAATAGAAGATAAATAAGTAAAACTTTAAAATAAGTTTATTACAACTGGTTTTTCAACTATATAATTACGAAAAAAAGTACTAAATCCTCAGTATTTAATTCCATAATCGCTGCCAAGATATCGGAATTGTTCAACTGACACCCTACACACTGGGTTTTCTCTCTTTTTCTTACTATTTTCGAAATTCAGACTTTCTTTTTGATGTATTCATGGTTGAAAATAAACACCGAACTCCAATAGTGAAAAAAACACCAAAAACTGTTAAAACTAATGTCTTTTACAGGAAACAAGTGCAAAAAACTGCTCGCTACAACTCTCCGTGGCAGACTTGCGTATTTGTTTAATCTTGTCCTTGATCACGGATATGCGTAGTCGGCTCCGTGGACTAGACACGTTATACGTGGATCCGGCAGTCAACGTATAAAAAATACTAAAAAAATCACAGAACGATAAAACATGACATTTTACTAAAACAAATGAAGAAAGCAACAGTTGTAATTCCACATTTAAATTAACAATCCTATTTATATTGTCTCTTCTGTGAATTAACTTAACCCTCCTAATAATTCTTATTAAAGGATAGTTGCAATTTCCTGAATTTATTTACAGAGTTCCATATATGACATTCGACATACTCTCCGATGAAGAAGTCCGTCAAGGACTGAAAACCTACTCCAACTGGCCGACATATCCGCAAGTTTATGTTAAGGGAGAGTTAATCGGAGGGCTGGATATTATTAAAGAACTACTGGCGGCCGAAGAATTGGTTTCCACTTTAAATCCCTAAATATTCACCAAATACATGAACTTTTAAAATAAAAAAACGATTAATATGAATGAGTTGTTTTATTATTGAAGCATTAATAATTTCAGTGTCGTTACGTGTTGATTATTGTGATATTTTCGGCGAATATTATAATAAATATAAATGTGCACTTCATATAATTTAATGTGCCGCTGACATTTCACTCTGGATTTTCTTTTCCATCAATTCGCAGATGAGGTCTCGAATTTTGAACTTTTCTAACTTTAAATGCTGTATTTTCTCCACCTGTTTCGACACAAACTCCGCCTTTCTCTTGAAATAATCTTTCGCACTCACCATATCCTGCAAATTAAATGTGTTTTTATAATTAATTTGGATTTATCCGCGTTAATGATAGAAAAAATAATCACCATTTGAACATAATATCCTGTGCCGATATCTACGAGGACATTCTCTACATCAGACACTGTGCCAGGTACATAAATCGAACCTGTGAGAGGCACCAAGATATTTTGACCTTTGCTTTCGGGCGTAATCTTGTTGACAATTTCACCAGATTCTGAAAACTTGCTTTGGGCTATTTTTAAAGTTTGAAGAGAATTCTGAAAGTAAGTCATCTCCTAAAAATATTACAATTGAACTGGTTTAATCACCATCGGAATGGTTATAAATAACATTGAACAATTCATTTGGAAAACACACGACACACCTGTTCAAGTTGTTGTTTGAGTTCCCCAAGCTGATTGAGGTTTAGCTTGGTGAGGTCCACTTGTAGAAGGCCTGGTGCTGGAGTCGTCGACATGTTTTAAATATTATTTTTACCTCTAGTATTCCTTCAACACGCGACTTACGACAGCTAGATCGTTGCCAGCTATAAGTGGGCGCCGGTTAGTATTGCTATTATCAAAAATATACTTCATTTATATATTGCCCGATCAATTCTTTATTATTATTTTGACTATAATTAACGCCTGGTTTGAATATCTTGTATAACCGCTAAGTAAAATGTTTCTGTTACCGGAATGAAATAAAATACAATACTATACTCACCTATACCTATATAGATATCTTTTTCAATTGTAATTTTAAAATATATTTAAAAAAAAAAAAAGAAATACACATGAAAATGCTTATGTATACTCTGCTAATGAATGAGAAGAAATGGATCAATATATTCATTCAAAATAGAATGTATTGAAATTTATTCCAAGTGAAATATTTTTGCTAGTTTATTTTAGCATTTCAATACAACTAGAAATAAACAGTGATCTGAATAAAAGCTTTATCTCGTCTCAAATGTACATTAATGCATCAGCCAGGAATCACAGAAACTTACTCATTTATATTTTGTTATGAAGACAATAATTGTACTCAATGATACTTTTCCATTTTCACAGTAAATTAGGGATTTTTCTACATTTAAACACAAAAGTAAATAGTTTAGGTCCACTGGTGATAATTCACCACCAGGGATTTGTATTTTATTTAATATTCCTAACGCTGTACAACAATGTGCTCCTTCACAAGAAATCCTCCCAAATCATATTAAATAAAAGTACTTTGATGGTTTGTCGACAACAGCATTAACAAATTGTTAAATTTCACCAAATAGGAGTGGCAAAAAGACTAGTGATGGCCACGGCACTTCTCTCTCTCGCAAGGAACTTTGTGCATTTAAAAGTGTGTTCATTTTAAATAATAATTTTATTACACAAAATGATTTTAAACGACTACGTACATTGTTCCTCACAGACACTATTACGTCGACATGGTGAAACAATAGATGGTTTTTAAATATATTAACAGATTCAGACGGGAGGTATTCTAACATTCTCAGACTGGGCGGAGGCTTTGGATGTTGATGATGATGGTCTCGATGTTCTCGCTCCTCCGCCCGCCCACCCACTCACTCGATCTGGCAGTGTTCTTAGAAAGCGAAGAGGAGCAAGAAGGCCATCATAAGACAGAAGAGACCCATGGCTTCTGACAGGGCGAAACCCAAGATGGCATATGAGAAGAGCTGTTGCTTCAGGGATGGGTTTCTGGCGTAGCCGATGATCAAGGAGCCGAATACTGTTCCAATTCCGGCACCTAATAAACACATCGGTTAGAAGACTCATACACAGCGAATGCGATGAATTACTAACCGGAGCCGGCGACTCCGACTGTGGCGGCACCAGCGCCGATGAACTTGGCAGCGGAGTCAATGTCCCGTGAGACGGCTGAGGTCTGGATGGAGCGAGCCAGCATCGGGGAAGATGTGGGAGGAGCAGAGACAGTCTGCACCAAGGAGCTGGACAGGGTGCTGCTCAAGGGGCGCACATATCCTGACAGGCAGTTGTTCATCAGCTGAAATATTAATACATCACTCTATAAATACTCGAGGATTCATTATGTAATTAATTTTGACAGCTGTCATTCAAATAAGTATGAATCTCAATCAATGTGACAGTTATGTAATCGATTTAACTTCAGTTTAGTATTTTCATGGTTAGTTTGACAGCATTACATAACAAGTGATATAAGTTTGTGGTTATGTTGTAGTGATATGGGCGGGGCTTACTCACCGCAGAGCGCGCGACGGGGGCGACTAACTTGGCGGCAGCGAACATCTTCGGTGAGAGAGAGAGTGAGGAATACAAAGACCTGACCTGAAAGATGCAACACTGGTTATGTAATCAGCCTTAAGACACTATTTGGACACACAGGGACACTGCGACTGGGGACAGGGGGCGGCCATGGTGAGGGGGAGGGGGAGGAGAGTTGCGGGGCGGCGGGGAGTGACGAGGACGAGGACGGAGATAAACACCGGCAGACATCTTGACTACCGGCTGACATTAAAAATAATTATCACTAAATGTACAGGAAGGACGTTTAGTGGTAATAGTTGGGTCAGTGGCGGCGGAGCAGGCGGCAGGAACAGGATCAGGGCGGATTACAGGAGTGTAGTTGTATTAGCGGGAGACAGAGTGACGAGTGTAGGGCAGTGTGTACCTGCAGCTGGTGCTGACTGTACTGTGGAATGTGCCGTGCACTAGTGACTTCACTGCCGGAACAGAACCACTTCCACAGGATCCCCACCACTGACACAGAACATGCCAACCTTTTTGGACCAACCGATTATTACATAATAATTCACTGTCATTACAACTAACACAATATAATTAAATTATAAAAATCGTTACACATTTAAAGTAACTGAACAAAAAAATACCTTTTATGCAAAACATCATCTAACTACTATATCTTATTCGATTTATCATATTTAGTAGTATAAATAATGAAAATTATAGAAAAAAACATATATTTTAAAAATAAATAAACTTTGATATTTCAACCATTCTTTACCTAAATACATTATTATGAGGACACTCAAATACGTTTCATCATTTATTTCATTTTATTGCTCACGTAACAGTGGAAAAGGTTGTCAATCTCTGAATTCTAGGCATAGTGTTATTGATTTTCTCCGTGGCGCTGTGATCGCTGTCACGATTCTGAGTCAAATGTGTATCTTAATTGAAAACAAAATCGAGTTTTTTGTTTTAAACTCTATAAAATGTTGAATAAAAATTCTTTATAAAATTATAATAAAAATTATCACAAGCCATATTTAAGAGAATGTTGTGTATTTATTCTTTTGAAATGTTATATAAATACAGCCGGCTTAACGAAGATCCGGTGGAAATACGGGCGCGTATTTCAAGTATAATTCAACAGAAATATAAAGATTGATCTTATAAGAATCTTCATTTATTTAAACATGTTTTTAAAATACATGGAAATGATGAATTCCCAAATAAGAGAAAGTAATACAATCCTAATCTCTATTAAAAAAATTAAACATTGTTTTGAAAATGATGATAGGGCGTATGTAATGAATGTTGTATAGTTTTTAAAAAATATCGTGACACCTTCCCTATTAACGGGAGTCCCTTTATAAGTGGTTGGCCAGGCCACCTCGGCCTTTACGGGAGAATATAGTAGAGATGGTTTCCCAGGCCACCACACAGCAATGAGTACTTAAGATCTACTTTGCTATTAGTATAGTTTTTAAGTTTGTTTATATTGGAAAATATTAATAATATTTAATATTATATTTTAAAGTATTGTGATTGTAATAAAAGTTAAATTATGATGACTTACTTCATAATAAAATTATGAAGGTAGTCATGAATAAATAATGTATAGGTATCATTTTGAAGAGTGGCAAGTAAGATGTTGTAGTGTCAGTGGGGTCAGCTGTGTGGTGTGGCAGGCGGAAGAGTGCAGTGTACAGTGCTGTGCTGGACGCTGGCCAGGCTGGTGCGCTGTCTGCTGTCTGCTGTCTGCTGTCTGTTGTCTGCTAAGCCGTGGTTCCTCGTTCTCGTCCCGCCCTGTGCAGTGATGGCCGTCTTCATGGTGAACGTGTGCAAGTTCAATGGTTGTGGAGTCACCTTCAGTTCTCTCAGAGACCTGATCTACCACATAGAGTTCACTCACATAGGTTAGTAGAGGTTACTAGTTGCTAGTGACTAGCTACTAGTTGGTAATCCTATATCTCCATGTCCAGATAACGATCCGATCATCAGCCGACAGAAGCAGTGTCCAGCGCCGTCCAGTATTCCGATGAGCTGTGTGCTGCGCTTCTTCACGGAGCAAGGCGCTGTCCAGGAGGCGCCCTTTCCAGGGCCTGACTCAGCAAACACAGTCAACACAATCCAGCCACTATCCGTTAGCAGCGCCACATCTACAGGTATTTCACTACACACTCATTATTTTAAACTACGACTTTCAATAAATTATCTATTTTAGGTAGTGAATTAGATGAAGATTTCCAAACAACTAGTCAATCTGAAGACAGCGATGATTCTTGGACGCACACTGAGGAGTTTAGCTCTGACTATATTCTCAAATATGGAAGCAGGTTTGTCTGAATTATTCTCCCGAATTGATATTTTATTTAATGATGATATTTCCAATTTCAGAATGATAGTGGACGCATATGATAAGCCTTTTATGTGCCCAGTGCCGGGATGCAAGAAACGGTACAAAAACGTCAACGGTATCAAATACCATTCCAAGAACGGACACAAAAATGACGGCAAGTAAGTAAATATTATTTTTTAACAAAAATCATATACTTTTCAATTAGAAATAACACAAGTAAATTTAAATGATTTTTTTTAATTATTCACTATTTTTACTTTGTCTAATGATTTGTGTTTGTCAATTTAGGATTCAAAAAGGGTATAAGTGTCAATGCGGCAAGAGCTATAAAACTGCTTCAGGACTGAAAGCTCATTCGATCGCTCAACATTTTAATATTCGAGAGTTGAACCACGTTATTTCGTCTACTATTGCTCAATCTTCAACTAATTTAGATATGTTTACCCCGCCGTCTCCCATGAAGAATGTGCAAGCGCCCGCCACGACAGTGCCTTATCCAAATTACAATACAGTGAATATGCCCGATATTCACCAAACCAGATATAATTCAAACATGGATACTAAATACATAAGAGCCGCATTGGAAAATGTTCACCATAGACCAACCAAGGAACCGGTGATGCAGAAACAGTTCACCGATAATATGCAAGTTGGACTGCCGCCATTCAACATGTTTCATCATAATAACATGCCGATAATTCCCCCGTCCTCGGAGTATGCGCACAATAATTTTGTAGAGAGTACCGCGTCTTTAGGTATATTAACCCCAGCCGCATCCCCGAGACCTATGTCCGCAGAAAGAATATATTATGATAAAAGTTCCCCTCAAATCCACTACTCGCATAACGTTCTATCTCCAAATCCTGGATACTTTCCGATGACTCCGACCAAGTATGGAAATTTTGATGCTCAACATTTTGCCATGAACAATGTGATGATCGAATAAAGCACAATCGATCTCTTGCAAATTCGAATGTTGTTGCATAAAAATTATTACTCAACTGTCGAATTGTTTATTCCGAAAACTGTTATATTTTATGTTTTAACAGAAATGTGTATCATAAAATTAAATATAAATATCAAAAGCTTCATTGGAAACCGTGCATTTGCAACGATAAGAATGCCAGACAATTGGATGTATAAATATCAAGATGGTGGACCAAGTAGACAAGTCTGAGTGAGATAATTCATGTTGCCTCTTCAAACTCTACTGCTTGATCCGCCATCATGATATTTATCATCCAATTGTCCGGCCTTCTAATATTGGTGGTGTCAAATCATAACATAAGAAGTTTGTAGCAATGTCCGTTATAATTAAAATATTTTTGTGTAATTTGCATCTGTGGAAATATAATTTTTTTGCAACAACGTCCAATGAGCACACATTTTACTTTAAATCATTTGAGACTGCCAAATGTGATTCGATACATGAAATGGATATAACTTGCGGATCCGATTTGTTCCAGTGAGATACAAATGATGATATAAATTATATATATATATTTTTATTATTATATGAACAAATTATTTTAAGATAATCGAAGATCTCTACCCGATTCGTCGTTAGTTCATATTATGATGTTTACATTTATTTCGCGTGATAATTGATGTTTTGTTTTGCCGGTGTGCGCCATAACTTGGATCACACTGTCTAGTCTCCATAAATATTGTTTTAGTCATTTTTTTTGTTGATATTATAAGAATTTTGTTTTATTAAAATACTAGCGACATTGAATGGAATGTTTCGTGTCGCACAATGAGTTTATTTTTAGTCATTAATGAATATATTTACACCCCGTTAATATAATTGTATTAAATTTGGCGTCATACCGTTGACTGGTGAAGAATAGTGGGGACCAAAGATTAATTGTTAATCCCAACATAATTTACCATACGACTGTGATTCAATATGCCTTTTTGAAAAAATAGATATTGTATAAATATTTACTAGTATTCTAAAGTGCCTTTTTTATAGAAATACACACAAGAAGCATGGTTGTGTGAGAGTTTTTTAATTTTTTCCGTATTCGTAAAGTCGTTCTCTATATTTTATGATAGCGAGACGACATAAATAAAGTTTATTATGAAGTTTGTGACTGTTTAAAATATATGTATGAAGGTTTTTGTTTTAAATAAAGCAACCGTTTTAGATATAAAGCGTTTGGTTATTTTATTCACATTTATAAATATGTATCACATTTGGAAAGAAAATGATTAAATAAATACAATGAGGTGATTTTACCCCGGTATGATAAATACAGTAGAACCTTGATTACTAAGAATATGGGTCCATATTCAATATAATGTTTTAATGAGTAGTGTGTGTACAAATAGACTAGAGCTTGGTAGTATTGGCGTAAAGGCATCTTACACACACTTATTATATTGAATACAGCAATACATTATATCTCTCTATGTTTGTAGAGCATATGTCAAACTTTTAGACAACCGTAAAGACGAACTTGGCATTTTTTTTTTAAATTCATTGTTGATATATTTTATATTTGTTGTATATTTATATATATTTATTGATTTTTTATGAAATTATAAGAATCGAAGGAACACCAAATGTATATAATTATTAATTCAAAATGATCGAAGTTCTACTGTAGATAAATTACAATATAAGGTGTTTGTATAATTATTTATAGTATACAGAAAAATTGTGGAATGTCATTTATTTTCTTATTTTCAGTTGTTGTATGAGTGTTGATATTTTAGCTTGAGAAATAGTGTCTCTTGCTGGACATTTACTGAGTACGTACAATAATGCACCTTCGTCTTTTTGTTCAAACGCTACGGCGGCGGCTTCTTCGTAAAATCTATAAAAATAATTAAATCACACTGGTTCCTAATAAATTTGAATTAACTGTCATAATACTTACTCTGCTTTCACATAATATTTCACTTTGATTTCATCCCTGCACTGCGGGAGATATTTTTGCGCTTGTATTTTCTCACCGTATTTGAGGCAAATATCTACAAACGGTTCATAGCCGATGGGGGATTTTTTACTTTTAGAGAAACGCTCCAATTCAAGCCAGTTTTGAAGCTCCGCCAGAGTAATTATTCTCAACCACCAAAATCTATGACATTTTCAATTGATTATTATGTAAAAATCGATAATTCATTTGATAATTACCTTCTTTCTGGTACTTTGTATTCAGTCTTCAGTTTTTCGGCCAATTTCACTTCTTTCTTTAATAGGAGTGATCGTATTGTGTCGTGTAAAGACAGTCCGGCAAATCCACCGCCATAAGTCTCATCAAAGTTGAGTTGTTGTCTGACTAATTTCTTCATATCATCACATATCGAAGCACCTAAATTTTTTATCATTAATTATAATAAGTACTGTTGTAATTTATGAATTAATTACCAAGTTCATTTTTTCCTTTCTTGTAGGCTTCACGGGCAGCAACTAAAGATCCTTCAACTGAACCGGGATTCTATAATAATGATTTCAATTAAGTATTACATTAAAATTGTTTTAATTTTTTTATTGAATTTACTTCAGGTGAAAGGGCATCTTTTATGTATGTTGCGGCCTGTCCTTGAAAATCCTCTTCTTGATTGTAAACATTCCGCAATGCTTCTCGATTGTGCTCGCCGCAGTATTTTTTATATAAATTTTGCGCTAATGGGAATCTTCTGATAGCCAACTGAAATATAAATATATCATTTATACTTAAAGTGTATATTTTCTCGTAATAATAATAATTACCTGGAAGTCAGCCGATCCCATTTTTTCTTTTAATTGTAATATTACAATGTACACAAGATCCGTATCGCCACTCTGAGTTGCTTTCAAAAGGGCCATTTTTTGTTCACCGAGTTTTAGTAGTAAAGGAACTTGTTTCCTCGCTAAAGGTTCATATTCTAATATCTAAAATCATAAAATATGTATAATTTTTTGGGTATGAATGATTTGATTGATTTTAAAATACCTTTATGGCTAAAGCTTGTCTTCCTTTATCGGCTGCTTTTAGTGCTATATCTGTGTAAGAAACTCCGGGAACATTGCGTAATTTTTCTCCTATTTCTCTCGCTACACTTTCATTATCTAAATGAGGTTGGCTTACCTGTTGATTTTTTTAGCATTTAGTTTTCAAAACAAACTTTATAATATTTTACTTCATTTTAAATACAATGAAAAATAGAATTTGATAACATATGTTATACATAATGTATTTTTTTACTTTGTAACAAGCCCAATGTGCTAAAACTCTGGTGAGTCCTTCTGTCAATCTCAAATATGAAGCGATATGTTTTGCGAGGAAGTGCAGTCGTCTCCAAACAAGTCTATCTAGAAGGATGCTCTCTCCTAAATGTTGAATTCTGAATATTCATTAAGGCAATAATATTATCAAATAACAAAACTCTTAGATATAATGAAAAGGATACTGAATATAAGTGAGAGGAATGGCTACTTTGGGATCTCTGATGGCATTTAAAACCCGTAACCATCTGCAAGTTTGAACATAATGATCGGGATTGTGATCTTGGATGAAGCCTTTGCCGAATTGCGCGGCACGAATCAGCATTTTCTGTATTTCTGGGTTGAATTCAAATGCTGCGGCGTCTATGCATTGTTGCACCGCTGTGCCCAGTTGTTCTTTGACCAAACAAATGTATTCATCTGACAGATGACTGTGTTTCTACAATAAAAATAATTTAATCAATTACACATAAAATAAGTTTTTATGTCATGTTAAAATACCTGAAATTGTTTTGAAGCTTCTAGTAGATAAAGTCCCGGCTCGGTGCTATTAATTCGGAATATTTTTTGAACAACATTCGGGACTTTTTGTACAAGTTCATGTGTGAGTCCAGAGAGGACTCGGACACAGTCCATTTCGGGTATCAGGTGGATTGCAAAATCATAAGAGTAACTGACCATCTTGCCCGATTTACTTACTATCATCATCACATTATCCCAATTTCCAATGATTGCTTCTGTTCCGCACCTATAAATTAATCAAGTGTAATAAATAAATATTCAGCTAATAAAAAACTAACATTTTACCAGACAAGTTGATTTGGTTTTTTTACATATCCAGTATCTATTTCACAATATTTAGCACTGAAATCAGAGGAACCCATCCATAAATGTCCAGAGTCTGTAAATAATGCAACGTGCCTTCCATTTTGAGATGCTACTATTTTTAAAATATCAAAATATTGATTGGAAATATCTGCTTTCTATAATACAAAAATAAATGCTTGAAAATAGTAATACACAGTTAGATATTTTTTTATTTACCATTGTAATTGCTTGATTCTCCCCGAAGCGGCAGCGATAAATTTCATGTTTCCTACATACAAGTAAGCCTGATACTTGAGAAGTGGTACTGAGAACACACCAACATGTAGGCCTTTCCGAAGGCTCTAAATATATGAACAAAAATCAATAAAAATCATGTTATATTAAATTAAGGCTTAAAATCATACTCACTTGGAATATCAGGTAATTGTCGAACTCTAGGTTCCGATACATTATTAATTAAAAACATTCTGTTTGATGCAGTCATTATGGCGATTCCAGTTCCATTTGGACTCGGAAATAATTTGGCACTAAATACCTAAAACATTTGCCTAGTAAATATATATTTTTTGACTCAAATGTTTTCATTGAATACATACTTTGGTATCTCTGGCTTCCGGGCCTAAGCTAAACATGTGACGGTAAACACCAAACATATCGTAGACTAAAACATCGCCACTTTCTTGAATACACAAAAGCTGCTCACTGTCTGACCAGCCCATCCCAATAAGAACACCGCTATTCCACTATAATTAGTATTGTGATTATTGCATCTAATGTTTTAATTAGTATAATTATTTTAATACCACAATGTTTGACATATGTGCCCCAGCACAATTATAAATATGTATGACTGGTTTAGCTTGTCCGACAATCCTGACCAACTGTTTTCTGTCTCTGATAACCGCGATGGGGCCTCCGTAAGGAGCACCGCTCACAAACATTGAATCTAAATCACATTCTGCCGACCACTTCATATTGTAGAGATCAAATTTACTGAAAAAGATGTTACATGCATATATTGGGATTCTTTACATTTAATAAACTCGGTGTTTTGATAAAACATAATACTTACCGGTAATAGATGTCCTTGTCGAGGAAGAACCAGTCAGCGATAATTAAAGAAGACATTATAATCGATTGTATTTACTTATTTTCACACAATCACAAACGTCACACTGACAACAGTCATCGTTTTGACGTTTACTCGGCCGATAATGCAGCGCACTGCCTTACCGGCATACGATGAAATAAATTGAGGTTCTGTTTTTTTATGTAAAACAACTGCTAACTAATAATAAACGTGAAATAGTAGGTACAGGTTAAAAACAAATTAATTTTTTTATTTATAAAATTCAAATGTTTAATATTAATTATTTAAATTAAAATATGTATGAAGAAAAAAAGGGTTGGTTTCTTCAAACAGTGAGCTACCCAACTTAAGAGTTATGCAAATATTTGCACAAAAATGAACCGATAATTCTCTAGTTAAGTAGCTCAATGTTTGAATAAACCACCCCTAATAATTTACTCACCTGTAGGCAGCCAGTATAATATTATTATTGCTTAAAGTCAAAATAAACCACGAGATGATTAATTCCTATTACATAATAGGCAGCTTAGTACATAATGCAGTGGTAAAATTATAAAAAAAATCATTTAATATATACATTTAACATTCAAGTACATATTTATAATCTCATAGCATTCTTCAGTTGTATCTATTTACTATTAATTCAACAAAAAAACAAAAATTGCGATTTAAAGGTAGTAAAGATATGATTGTGCAAAATGTTGGCATAACGAGCAAAAACCCCCATCGTTAAAGATTAATTCTAATAATACTTTTTAAGCCCAAATAACAGGAACTAAATATAAATATTTTTTATTATAAATTCATCTACCTGCTGGTCATCGCCGTGTCTTTCTCTCCTCGTCAGTCTGCGGCGAGTCGTCGTTCGTGTAACATTGTTACTTCGCTGTTGTTCTTTTTAAGTTTTTTCGATTCGACAACAAAATGTCGCCGGTTTAAGTGCATTCCTACAATAATACAACTGTGTTGGATACAATAGTGAGCTGTTACAACAACAAAAAAAGGAGTTTATTATTTAAATAAAAGCCCCTCAGGCGGAGCAGAGACTTCAACGAGCGGTGAGTGAGATTTGTAAAACCTGACCTTTTCTCCGCAGCCTCCCATAATACTGTGTCTATTTCTCAATATATTGCAAAAGAATGTTTTTAAAAGACAATAGAATCATTCATATCCTACGTAAACAATGGGTTGTATTAATTGAGGATGTTCATCTCTGAATATGTTGGGAAATATTATTGTTATATCATAAGCCATGTGTCCTTGAACTCAAGAATCGCTATAAAATTTTAATTATTTTTATTATATTGGCTTAAGTGTCATTATATTAAAAGAAAAAAAACAATGGAATTATTTTAAATATCGAACGCTCGCATAGTTTCCTTACGTTTTTATTGTAACATTGCTCAGTTCCATAAGGTATTTAATAACACAGAGGATTTTAATACTTGTAGCCCAGTATGTTAAGGACTATTTTGGCATACTTTTTTTTTAAATTAATTATGTAGTGTTAAATAGTGATTGTTAGTAACGCGTGCTTGAACCTTGAGGACAAGGACCTTTGGCCGTTCAGGTTTCCTCGTTCCTGTTTTTTATTCCCCTACGCATTCTCCTAATACAGGTTTGACGACAGACAGGTTCTATCTAAGCATATTGTGGCTTAAAAGTGAATAAAAATACAAATAAATTGTTTATTTCTATAATGCTTTCACATTATTATTGTGGAACTTCCTTGATATTGTGCAATTTGAGGAATTCCACCTACAAGTGGCCGTATTCAGGTCAATGATGATATTTCCGGAATGTACTCAACACAGAAAACCTGTTCTTCAGGATCCCAACATCTCAAATTAGGGCTTTGATTATAAAAAAAAATAGCTTGTCTTAAAATATAATATTTCAAGGCTGACCACTGTCGACGCGATCGATTCGAAATGTCAAAGTGAAATCATACACAGTTTGTTTTAATAAGAAATAGCTACAAATAGAAATGCGGGTTTCCAATTGTGAAACTCGTATAGTTTAATATTATTTTACAAGTTTCAGATGTCATCTCGTTGTGTGAAATTTCACATTAAAAGTTTTCCGTCCCCCTGTAAACGAACCAAGTTTTAATTCGTTTTGTGTTTTTCACAACACCTGTCCAAAATACACCCTTGTCTCCGCTTAAAAATGAAAAAAAAAACAGGTTTATTTTAGTCAAAAATATTTATTTATTAAAACAATATAACCATTCATTGAACTATCGGAATTATGAATTAAATAGAGATGTTTTTAACAAGTAATCTGAACAAAATAGTTGGGCTTTGAGTCGAATTATTTATTTTAAATTCATTTATGAAAAAATGATTGTTTTATTATCAAGGTTTATTATTATTAAACTAAATATTCAATTTAAATCAAATGTTGATTGAAAAACGAGCAAGGGATTGAAATTTGTACTACCTACTTCTTTAGTCTACATCCATAATTTGGTCTAAAAAAAATAAAACTGAAATGAATAATCACAAATTTCTTCAGTGCTTTAATTTTTTTTTGGTATTCTATTAACAGTTATAAATAAATCATCAAAAAATACAAATGAAAATATTGTCACAGCACGCGCACTCCCAAATATTTATTATGACTCATAATAACAGGTTTTTTTCTATGGCATTTGTGTTTTATATATCTCAATTTGTTTATAATATATTCACACTTGTTCAATTTATTATTTTTCCGCGTCTTTGCTGATTGTGTTTGGTCTTGAATGTGACTTAGAAATGTGAGAACTTGTTGCTCGTTAACTTGGAGAAATGGCCTCTCTTCGCACGCACCTTCTTCTCTTTTCTTTTCTATAAAATATAATACAATTATATCGTAAATTACATCCGCCATTGAAAATAATTATTATAATTGAGATAAATATACTTTTTAATATTCATCGATCGCAAGTGATGAGGCGTTTTCTTAGATTGAAAATTTCAATTTGATACCCCGTTCTATCGAAAATATTTATACTGTGTTGATATTTAATCATACATGTAATTTAAATTGATGATTTGATTATTAGCTAAGATAATTTACAAGCTAATGCTGAGCATGTTTTTGTCAATCATTCCGAAATTCAATAATAATATATTTTAATGATAATACCAAATTTTTTATAATTTATTTAATTATTTGTATACGCCACTTTTTGCCACGAGGGGCTTTTTGGGAAGGTTTCTTTTACAAATTTTGTTTTTTTAGACGAAACAACATGTTATTGATGTTAAAAGAATGGGAATCTTCCCCAAAAAGAAGATTATCTCTTAATTATAAAAACCTCTATCACGTAAAAAAAATATATTGATGATCGAATGCTGTTTTAAGTATAATGGACAAATAATAAATGATAGATATTTTTAATAATCAAGTATCAATGATATTTATTTTTGTGTTGTTTACACCAAGGCATTATATTATTTTGAAATATGTTTTAAATACATAATATTTTTAATTAATTTTCCACTTGGGTTTTCGTATGTGTATATATTTTTTCTTTTAAACAACAACTTGTTAATTCATTATCTTTCATTACACAGGTCACCGACTTAATAATCAGTATTTATCTTTCAATACAGGAAATCAGAGTAAACCTAGATCAAGATGATTTTATTAATATTATATGATATTATATGATAATATTATATGATAGTCGTAATAACCGATCAAATCATTTTTTTTATTTTAGCCAGATTTGAAGCCATGACCACAATATTTATCTATTATCTAATCATTATCTCGTATAATAATTATTATTCATATTTTTTAAAGTGACAAATAGATAAACTTGATTTTAAATTGTTGCATTAGTATTCTCCTTACAATTCAGGAAATTTGAGTAAACCTGAATCAAAACGATCGATCACCATTTTAATAATAATGTTTTCGAACTTATAAGAGCTGACCTAATTAAAATAATTTCATTTTTCAATTCTTGCAAGGATGTTTAAAAAATAAATGGAGATGAATATCAAAAAAAAAAATTACCATTATAATGAATGAATATTTAAACAATTTGGGTGTCCTTAAAACAACTGTCCAAATAATGATCCACCTTACGTCCCCTTAAAATATTCTCACTGAATTTAATTCCACATATTTAAATGCTTATAGTTTCTTTCATTAAGTCTGAATCATATTTTTATTACTACTATTTTTAAGTTGTCTGCTATTATATGTGGAATGAATGTGCATACAAGTTTGTCGGATGTGTCATTGTAATTCCTCGTTATCTTAGTTCAGTCCAATTAAAAGTTTTCCTCCGCAGAGACTCACTTCACTGCTTTGTGTGAATAAATTACTTGAATCAAACATTGTCGTGTAAATTATACACCTGACTTATTTAACAAAACATAAAGATACACCTACTTTATACAAAAAAAAAAAAATCTAGAGAACTCACTGAAAATGCCGCGTTACAAAAGCGAAAGCATATTTGAAAATACACCCAAATATAATATTGTACTTGTGTGTATTTTCACGTTACGTTTTATTTTATAGATTAAGTATTTAATTTTCTTATTAGTTTAATGGTTTGATCAAGTTTTAAATAAAACGGTGACGACTGAGAGACTGAAGACACCAACCATATTAAATTTATAACAATGTTAAAAATATATTTTGTTCAAAAAAATAAAGAAAGCTTATAATATATTTTAAAAAATGTCTCACTAAAATTCAACGTTCTTTCGTTTTTTTTCACTGTATGATTTATTAAACTTAAAATATATTTTTATTGTATAAATTAAAATACTTTGATTTTGGAATCGAAATGCGCTTTCGTTTCGTCGAATGGATAATAAGGCTGTAAAAATATTTTTTTCCATTAAATTATAACTTTAAATGATGATAAATTAAAAAAGTAACTATCTGACTTTATTATGAATATATATTATTTTTAATTACATAAGGCATTCATAATATCACCATGTGATTAATGTTAAAAAACGCGCGTTTCGAATTATGTATGGAGCAATTCCGAAGTCTATAAAAATATTTCCCAAACCAAATATCTACTTAAAATTAAGATTTACTCAATAATGAACTATTTGGATTTATTGTTCATATATTTTATTTTTAATTAAATAAATAAATCATAATACAATCATGCGATTTATGTTAAAAACGCGCGTCCACCGGTTAGGAATTATGTATGGAACAATTCCGAAGTCAAATAATTTCATATACACATATTAATCATAATAATTTAGAGAAATGTAGAAATATATTTTTTATATAAACTTAACAATTAAAAAAAAAATTGTTTTAAATTCACTACTGATAGTTGAGTCAATTTAATTATGAACTTTTTTTTTATAATGAACCATGTGAATCGGTCTTTTGATTATTCAGTTTCGTACAATAGAAGTTATGATTAATATTGATAAACCCTTACGATTGAAACAATTAGATGTCTATTGTGTTGAGGCTTTGCATTTCCAAATTGAATAGCAAATCATCTTAGATTATAGTTTCCACATTTTGTCATGAAATTCTGACCTAAATGTACATGGAAGCATCTATATAAATAATACCACTGAATCAATATTATTTTTTTGCTAATTACAATTTATAAATCAAATGCCAATCATTTGTCAGTTAACTTTCATATCTGCCGACATCGCTTCTTGAGTATCAGAGAAGCACTCGTTCGCATTTAACACAAGAAATTAATTGATAATAAACTAGTATATATATAGTTTTGAAAGAATCTTGGATGTAATAATAAAAGCAGGAAGTCAAAGACGGATTTTGCACGGTTGGCTTTCAATAGAATTTATTATTCAATCTTCAAAATGTAATGCTACATTGAAGAGTCGACGGAATATTATTAGATTTTCTATATCAAGAATATAGAGGCACGTATATAATATTATTATTTTATAGTATGTCTAATTTTATATGTTTTTTTTTTTGGTTATAAATTAAATGGTTTTATTATGATTTCCACAAAACGATGGAAATTCATTCATACAGCCTCCGCGGTATTGACATTCTTATTCTTCGTATATTTTTATAGTTCCGTGCAAATAAAAAATTTATAAAAAAATGTTCTAAATAAGAAGTGTAGAAAATTTATTACTCTATGAAAAAAATAATATGATTTGTAGTTTTTTTGTAAATATTAAGCAAAATGGTTACTTTAACGCGTCATTACGAGTATATTTTACCACATGCGTTGAAGGGGCATTATTTATGCCTTTTAATCGATTTTGGTATCAATGATTATGGTAATCCATCAATTGATATCAGTAAGGGTTATTCTCATCTAATCTATATCCTCATCCCTGCATTTCGGAATCCTGGATGGTATAAATTAGACTGAACAATGCGGAGATTGCACTAATAGTTCCTGTCGTTATTGATTGCCTTCCATTTCAACGGGCTCCTTAATTGAACCTCTAAATTAAGAATATATATCCTACCAAATCGGACATTGGATCTGTGAAATACTATCTACTGTACAAAGTAAACAATTCTAATATATACATAGTTGTAAAGTCATTGTAAAGCTAATGGATGTTAATGGACTTTACTTATCTTACTTCGGTAAACTGATTGAATTTACTTGTATTTAACAACAATGAGGACGCTTTTATAAATAGGAGAAGTGATTTTTTTTATCAATATGCAAAAAAGTATAAAAGGTACACGAGATCAAATTGCATCGTTGGATAAAGTCTTATATTCATTATTGGAACGCGTTGAAACATTCTGCCAAAAGGCTGTATTTGTAGGCTTCTATGGTACAATCCGCGACAAAATACATATTTTTATAATTAGTAACACATAATACAAACAATCAAAATTGTCACCAAATAGTTGTATAGTTGAAATTATTCGACTTCAAAATTGGTCATAACCGGTGGACGCGTTTTTTTTAAACATTCATTGCAAGATTTAACTGCTAATTGCTTATTTGATCTAAAGTAAAATATATTTATAATGTAGCCAGATAGTGAATCATTGATTTTATTATAATTTTAAATAATGTTTTGGTTGAAAAGTATTTTGTTTTTCATTTCGATTCCAAACTCAAACTATTTCAATCATACATATCCTTAAAAGAATGTATTATGCTAGGTTTAGTAGTTTCTTTATAAAAAATAGTAACTTAAGAATTTCTACTAATAAGTTAAGAATTTATTTATTGATAAAATGATTACACGATAATAGTATAAAAATCAAGAGGATCGACTCTTGAAATAATATACAGGAGACAAATAAGAATTAACTTAATTGTAAAATATCAAACTTTTACAACTGAAGTATAGTTTCGATTCCAAACTCAAACTATTTCAATCATACATATCTTTAAAAGAATGTATTATGCTAGGTTTAGTAGTTTCTTTATATATAAATAGTAGAATATTATAATAATTCAATTCTATATAAAATTGTTAAATATTTTGTAAACATAGAAACCAGAATTTCTAATTTATTGATAAAAAAAATTACAACATGGTAATTGTAAAAAAATGAGAGAAATAATATACGGGAGACAAATAAGAATTAACTTAATTTTAAAATATTGACTATTTTAAGTAATCGGATTGTGTCTGATGTTTAGAATACTACGTAATTTAGTTATTTAAAAATCTGATCTCAATTAGTCGTTCAATCTTCATGGTTATTATTATTCCATACACTTGAAGTGAATGAAGTGTTTTCAAAGGTTGTAATACAAACATATTTTTTGAGTTATCTGTATTATTGCTTCTGATTATGAGGATGTTGTAGAACCGATAGAAGGTCTTTTTGTTCTTTATTTTTGAACAGTTTCTGTTGTCCACAAAGTCGTTACTATAGAAAAACCACCACAAAAGGTCATATATGCTTTAACCAAGCTTTGTGCTTACAATTTGTTATACCACTTTCATTCTTTAAAATCACTTGTAAAAACAATATCAAATAACGGTAACGTTATCACGTTGAATTCATTATACGAGCTCGGTTTTTGACTGAGAAATAAAAAAACGGCGTGTTGGAAATATGTCGAATTTACAGTTGTTCTTTCCTTACACGAGAGTAAATAATTGCTCGGTAACGGAATGTGGGTCGAAAGTCCATCGAAATTCGTCTGCAGCTTCTGTGATAAACCAGAAACCCTTTTTTTATGAACCGGAATAATGTGAGAAATTGAATGAACCAGTTAGGGTGTGACTTGCCCGCCGGCATTGCTTGGATGGGTTACCGCTATTGCGAGGAATATTAAAGATCATTTACGCACATAATTAATATTTTATTAGCATTTCAAGTTACTTTAATCACTAAAAATATTTTAGGTGGGAGCGGGGTATGCCAAAAATATAACAAAAAAATAATATTTATTTTTAATTTTTAATACTTTTACACTTAAATTTTATTAATTAACTAATTTCACACTGCTTACCTCTTAGTAGCAACCATAATTATTTCATCTAATAATAATAATCCCAGTCATTTTATATTAATCCAAAATAAAAATGATTGTATCTTAAAAGATACCGAAGCTGTGTATTTATTTAATAATTTTTAAATACAGTTAAAAAATATTTTTTCCATTATTTTTGCGATATCCTAAAATTATTCTCGATTAGTTTAAGTCCACCCTGGATATATTCCGAATTTTTAAATGATAAATTGTAATTCCATATTTATACTAAATAAAGATGACTTTACGATATCTTATGATTAATAATTGCTTAAAATTAAGTTTTTAAATATCTTCCTTTCCAATATTATAATGAGGTAATTCAATATTAATCATAAAACGTAGTTAATAAAATTGATTAAAACAACAAATTAATACAATTATTCCCGTCGAATATCAATTTCATTTAAATCGTATGCGTAATAAATTAAATAATATATGTACAGCTACATATTTATAACGTAATATTATATATTGGTTATTTTATTATCATCCATTGTGTGTATTCTACCGCAAAGTACTCTGACACACTTTTCATCGTTCAGACCCGATTTTAACCAAACAAAACGCGAAAAAGTCAACTGAATTTCACAGAATTAAAAATGGTCAGAGTTTGTGAATATTATTCGGTGGAATTCACAACAGATTTATGAATATGAACGCTTCCAAGTGAGAGTTGATTGATGAAAGGCGCGTGTTATTTTTACCGTTTGTCAAAAGATCACAAACGGAAATTTTATAATTTACCGCTACGACGACCGAAAATATAATATTTTTTAAAAATTATTTACATATCCACATTTCCCACAAACATATGTAGGTATGTATGTTTTAACAATGACTATGTTTCCCATTATTAATTGTTAGCCTTAGTTTTTATAGGTTTAATCGTAAGTACAATGCAACGAGGTCGATGGCTTGTTTATAAATAATATGAAATTTAAGAAAGTGAATATTTTCTAATAAAACATACAATTTTGTTAATTTTAAAATATACAGGGTGGACTAACAGAAAATATTTTAGCAGGCGGTAGGTTCTCAGTGAAAACAAATGTTATAAAAAATATTTTGTATTGTTAATTAAAAATCTTGAGTGGTTTTAGAATCGAGTTTGGGCCGTCATATTGGAATTGAGATTTGTACTACAAAAATATCGATTAAAAGTTCGATAGTTTTTCGTATTAATTTTATTTTTCCCATATTGAGTAATTTAGAAGCAATATTTTTTGTTATTAATTAAAAATAAAAAAATATTTCGTGCTATTAGATTTGCGCTGCCGTCTTAGAATCAACTGTTTCTGTCAAATACACAGTAGTGAATGTTGCATAGACGCACGTCTATGCAACATTCACTACGTCGTCTGTTGTGTCTGTTAAATACGTAATGAACTAAGAACTAAGTATTTTTAATTAATAATAATAATAATAAATTCCCCACTTATGTATAATAGAAGAATAATAATTTTTTTTTATTATTGTTAAAATTAAATCAAAACATAGCTTTAAGGATGAAAATATTATTATGCCTAATATTTAATAAAATAGGGGGATAAACCGCGTATATAAATACCGTGATTATGGGTTCGAATTAAAAAAAAAACGGTCTTCTATTTTTTTTATTTATTTACGTCCCGAGCAGCTTTTTATTTTTTATACACAACAACGTGTTAATTAATTGTCTGTTGGTGATCTTAACTATTACTAGTTACACAGGTCACCGACTTAATAATCAGTATTTACCTTACAATACAGGAAATCAGAGTAAACCTGGATTAAGACGATCGATCGGGATTTTATTAATATTATTCCCGATCGATCCCAGTCATCATTTTTTTACTGGGAACTTTTTATTTGAACACATGACCACAATTTTTGTAGTCTTATCCTCTTACGCTGGGTATTTGCTATTTAAATATTCAAAATAGTTTTTTAATAAATATAAGCCAGTATACTTGCTGTCGACGTCCGTCGTTGATTATCCTTACTAAACTTTACCTGTCCGGAATATCCTATTTAATAATATTATTAATTTACATGTTGTGAAATGAATAATGTGTGTGATAAAATGTGATTATTTATTCTGTATTAACAGAGTAGGTATTTTATTAATATTATTCCCGATCTCCCAGTCGTAATAACCGATCAAATCAATTTAAAAATTCTTGACTTGAGTGTGATTTGAACCCATGACCACAGTATTTGTAGCCGCGCTTCTTATCCCCTGAGCTATTACGCTGGTTATTTGCATATAAGCGTTTTTTTTTTACAGACATGACAAAAATAATAATAAAACAAATATGACAAGTATATAGAAATAAATTATAGCATCATAAAAAATATGTGTATAAAATAAAGTAAGTTTAATCATACTATATAAGGTTGCTCTTAAACAAGCCTAATAGGTGGCAGAATTGGTGGAAAAGAGATCAGCCAGGTGCGCAAATTCGTTGCCGAATCGTTGTAGCCTATTCAAAGGAGAATATTAACATATTTTGCTGGAATTTTATTCAGATTTCAAGGAATTTAAGGTGAATACAAAGGAAAAAAACCGCCCTGTTGGTGACTTTTTATAATTTAACAGGATTCATATAAATGAGTAAGAAATGGCCGATAATGTATGATTTGAAAAGTGTAATATTGTATAGTAGGACAGGTGTTACCATTACACTGGACAGGTTGCGAACCGAAGCGCCTCAGTTACATAAGCCAAGACCGGTGGTAATTAACAACAAGTAACCAGACTTGGAATTCCTCTCATCTCATCATATTCTATGTCTTGGTTCCCAGCGAAGTCACCGCTTGCTAATAACGGTACTCCGACATTTCCATCCTCTCTACATTATTTATTTATTCCATATAAACTACATAGAATTATTCTCGTGTTTGCTAAGAATAGTCCCAATTCTTGGCTCAGCTCGTCTGTATATAAATTTATTGTATCAGGCTTCGATGCCCATCTTCAAATAGAAATATACGACAGTTGAAGTAATTTTATTTATACGGAACTCGTACGAACTTCAACATAATAAATTCATAAACCACTTCTTTAACACGTTGATTTGTAATAATAAAAAAAATATACAAATATTGTTTTGTTTTCACCAATTACATATACATATCGACTGCTCCAGTGTATAATATTGTAAGTGCAAAAAAAATTCTTTATGGAACTGAGCCACATATCGTATGTATTAAACGTCAAAAAATGTTAATTTTCAATAATTATTTAACCTATTAAGTGGGACTTTTTCGAAATAGTAAAATAGTCCCATTTGACCGGCAACTAATGTAGATTCATCTTTTATCTATTACACATTTCATGTCGCTCACTTTATTTAATCGTAAAGTGTTATATTTTATAAATAATAATTAAACCGAGTGACACGTGACAGGCAGTGTTACCAGAGTGAATATGTGGCTCAGTTCCATAAAGACTTAAGAGCATACAGATTTTTTTTTTGCACTTACGATATTATACGCTGGAGCAGTCTATATACGTGGTGGATTTTTAATCAGTGAAATTTATTTTTTATTTATTTCAATTATTTAAGTCATCTTATAGTGGTAATCATATTTTTTTGCGCTGTTCAAATAACTAACCTTTGTAATTCCATAGTAATCCAAAATATTATTTTTTGTTATTTCAACTATTTACTCAAGTGGTGTATTTTTATAATTTAATAAAAAAATATGTTTAAATAAAATATTCCTTCCACTCGTTAGCTTTAAAAGATGGTTAAGTTTTGATTTAGAAACTGTTTGCATATTTTACAATTTATTTTCACGTCAATGTAAAAATACATTTCAGATATTATGATATTAATTTTTTAAATAATAAGAATTATTTATATTTAATAGCATTTAGTTTTACCGTTTTTAATCTATCAATCTGTTTGACTTTATTTTAATTATGGGGACAATTATGAGTACTTATTTAATCCCGAATATTTTAATTTTATATCACTCGACATCCAAATTTCTCATATACATTTTTCTATTCAAAATTGATTATATAAGTAATTTATAATAAAATCCATTATTTTAAGATGTAATAAAATAGATTCAATATTTCAAAATAAACTATAAGAATTAAAATTTGTCTGTCCGTTTGCTACTAAGCATTTCTAAGATGATACGAAGGGCAAATTTCTTCAAATGCGACTAATTGAGTTCAATATGGATATGAAAAATACGGTCTAGAAGAGTGCTAATATTATTAAATACTATAATTTTGATATAAATTACTATGTTTGTATGTATTTAGTAGATACGGTTGAAATGACAGATCAATTATCGGTGGTGACTGTGACTAATCACCTTTCCTCAATATGTACCAATCAACCCCAATTACTACCGATCATCCCCTCTGCAACAGATCAAATTAACATTTTTTTAATCACAAAAATCCAATACCGAATAAGTCACGATTATAATTAAAATCGTTCTTTCGCCAAGATCATTAATTGTGGTAATTGACATTTGAGGTTTATTCGTAATTAATAACACAACTCAAACAAACCACCAGTTCATTAAAAACAGAATTACCTCTTGGTTATGAGAAAATTTGAGTCAATAATTAAAATATATGAAAATTGTACACGTAATTGTTACAACCACAACATCAAAGTAATATTATTGAAATGAACAAAAAATAATGAACATCTTCCACGAAAATTGAATCACGTACAAAAGTCGACCGCTGAATTGAAAAACATAACATCAAATTTATTTGCCATAATATACAAAATACGCACATAAATATTTATGGTTGAATTTTATGCTCATAGATATTATACTGCATAAAGAGAAAGGTCTATTCGTATTCTTTATAGAGTAATGCAGGTAGATTCGTAATTTCGATCAATAAATTTATTTTAGATTATTATGCCAATAGAATGCAAGTCTTAAAAATGCTACTTATTACCATTATTATTACCAACGTTATTGTTTTAATTTGGATACTAAAAAATATTAAATATTCGTCTATTAATATTTAAATGAACCTATACAAAGTGGAATTTTAATCAGTAAGAAAATTTTAAGAGGTTCGGTAGAGATTTTTTTTTAAATAGCAATTTAGCGATAGCCTATCTCCAATTTAAATCAATACAATTGAATGAAAGTATTTATCATTTTTGTACTGCTTGAATTAAAATTATGAATAACTAGATTAGCTTTGAAATTGGGACATTGAAAATATTATTATTGAAATTCTGATCGATCGTCTTGCTTCAGGTTTAATCTGTTTTCCTGGATACTTATGCGATAATTTAAAGTAAGAGTTAAGAATTTTCTCTATTGGTGACCTCGTTTAATAGTTAAAGATATTATTAATAATTAATGAAACATTCAACTCTATAGGGTAGACTTTTAAATAAAAAATCTACAAACTAAAAAGTCCCTCGAGGCGTAACCATGCAATAAAATATATTACTGTGCAATATAAATTTTATATTAAAAATGTCCTGTTTATTTGAGTCGCTCAGTTAATTAAAAAGCAGTTTTTATTCTCCGTCTTTTATTAAATGGATAAACGATACCACTCTTGATTCACCTAGTCTTTTATGATATTAAAAAAAAACAGAAAGAGTGCATCAGTCAAAGAATGTATAATATTGTACCGTATCATCGAATTATTCCGCTCCGTTTCGAAAACCAAATAACTGTATCGTCCAATCGAGTATAATAAATACATTATATATATATTTAGATCTCTTTAAAATTATGCAATCAAAAAGTGATCACCGTGTGAAAAAACACGTAATCTTGACAACTTCTATCCGACTCACTTTTAACTTGATTTCGACACATAAAATACATCATCAAGAAGAACTTGTCGGTTTTATTAAGACACATAGTACTTGAGGCAGCGAGGCATAGTTATAAAAAAATAACTGTAGAATGGCCTTGTTTTACGCACCGTTCATTGTATAGGAACCTCAATTAAACATACACACACAATAATAGCCGGGAATTGAACCTGGTACTATTGCTTGTGCACCTATCATTAGCCTAACACAATGTGATATTGTCTGATTGACCTTATTACCAGATAAATATTATTAATAAAAATATGCCGTTTGAGTGTCCTTAAAAATCAGCAGGATACGAACCTGTAACTACGATGCTTGTACGATTGATATGCCTTATCTTATGCACTAATTATTACCCCATGTAATGTGATAAAATGTAATTGATAAATTAAATAAATATGTTATCTGTAATTTCCACAGTTATTTTATTACAGAGTCTTTAGTCTACTAACTTGCAGTCTTTAAGTTAGTAGTAAATTTCTAATAATCCACTCAACTCAAATTTGGTTTTAACCCAAACAAACTGTTAGTTAGTTTTTAAGTATTATATTTTGTAACTGTTTTGTTCATATTGCTTTTATTTTTGTTATTATTTATTAATCTAAATATTTGTAAATTGGTTTTAATTTTTTCCCCATTTTTTTTCTGTAATTTAAAAGTATTATTCATGTCAAATTTAAATAAAACATTCTTATGTTAGTTATATGTAAAACGATTTATATACTTTGTACACCTAAGTCTATTTCCAAAGATGTATTGTTCTATCAATCATTGTAAAAACTTATGCATAATAAAGAAATTGTAATATATTTAAGTTAGTAGTCAAAAGTACTCAGAATCTGTAGTAAAATTTTTGTGAAAATTACAAATAATATAATTGAAAAATCATTTTTTAGACCAGAGTATTTAAATAAACCTTAATAAAATTGTATATCTATTATCCAAGCCTCTGTTATTATTTTACATAATATATTGCATCTGAGGCTGTTTCACTATCAAAATTGCCTTCAAGATGCTTTTATAGTGACATCGATTTAAGGGACTTAGAGCACTTAGATGCAACGATGTCGCAATATGCTTTTTAATAAATTTAAACTGAGTGAACATCTTGCAAAATATATCCACAAATGTCACATTAATCCTCATAAATGGAGTGTGACTTGAAACGATACGTATTAAAGCCATGAACGATTTACGTGAACTGCATTTCATTCTATACAAACGACACCTGAATATTGCCTTTAATATTCACAATAAATTATTAAAATACTCGATTGACACTTTATTTAACATGACACACATTTACAATGTGTTGTGAATTAATCTATAAAGATATAATATATATATATATGTTATATATATATATATGTTGCTATATATATATATATATATATATATATATATATATATTATTATTAGTTATATATATATATATATATATATATATATATATATATATATATATATATATATATATATATATATATATATATATAATATATTTTATTAAAGGTGTTAATCCATCTTTGATAGTGGTCGAGCAATGTGGGCTTAATTGACCGTTTCAGGGATGAACGGGGCTGAATTTCACAGAATCTAGGTTGCACCAATTTGTTTCAGCTCAGGAAACAAAATTCCTCTATACTATTTACCATATAAAAATACTACACAATCAACGAGCTTATGAATAGCTTTTTTATTGTGGATAAACTATGTTATGTGCCAGTAAAAAAAATAAAAAATGCTTTAAATGTATATTTTAAAATTACATTATTTTAGAATTGTGTTATTTACTATTTATTAAATGAGATTTGTTAATTTTTCTGTTAGTTAGTTAGTTCTGATATTTTTTATAATCGTGTTATATTTGGAAAGATAAAATAAGTCAATGACATTGTGAAGACATTTTTTTCTCACTAATTCGTCGATATCTAAAAACTTTAAATTACCCTCGATATACCTTTTAATCTAGGAAATTATAATAAATCACGTTCAAGATGATAAAATCACGATTTTATTAATATAATTTATGATTTTCTCACATTGATATTTTTATTTTTATTTGGTGATATGAATGCGAGAATTTTATCAAAAATTAAATTTCTCAGTCGGTTTTTTTTTAAATATTCACCATGTTTCGTAAATTATCACTATCATTAATGGAAATCCTAATCAAACGAACCATAATTGATACGTGAAAAAAGTTGAACACGTATTTTCAAAAATATTTTTGCCCTTACAAAAATACAACTTTTAACGCGTCTTTATGAGTGAGTTCTCACATTTTTATTCATTTAATATATAATATGGTATTTTGTCGATTCACTCGAAGAATTCACTATTATTTATACTATAATATATATGTGCGTGATTTAGTCGGAAGATGCAAATCGAGTGTTTGCAAGGAGGTGCATTTTGATGAGGGTTGCTGCATCCCTTGCACTAAGTGAATAATAATGGAGAGCACCGCCACCCCCCGCATCCCCTTACACTGTACAAGATGGAGGCTTTCACGCCGAGAATATGTAATATAACAGCGGGATGGTATATCAGAATACAGAAAACATTCCTTTTATTATTTAGAACAGACAGTCGTTCTCGTTTGCGGAAAATACAGTGGTGAATACGTGCGTTGAATCCAATATTATATATTATGTTTTGCCCTTAAGCCAATTTCACATCGTATGGGGGGAAGGCTTTGTTAACAATCTACTTTCAGACCGAACAGTTTTAATCCTGGCTCGTTATTGTTATAATGCATTACCGAATATGATGAATAATAGAATGTTCTCCATTACAGAAGCCGAACTTGTTTGGAATTGAAGAGGAAACCTGTGTCTGAGGTAAGGTTTATCAAAATATTATAATTATTCGGTAATAGCTCTCTTATTGAAGAATTAAAAAACAACCACACACTAAAACGTATACATACACTATAGCCTTTTATATGTAGAAATTCAAAGTGATTTGGTTCGTACTGTGTATATTTATCTATATACGCTCTAAGCGGTTTTTGATAAGGATTTTACATTTTTTAGATACAACATATTAAATAATTATCACAATAACACAGGTCACCGATCAGTATTTACCTTACAATATAGGAAATCAGAGTAAACCTGGATCAAGACGATAGATCGGGATTTTATTAATATTATTCCCGATCTCCCAGAAGTAATAACCGATCTTTTTTTTTTCTTTAGCGGGATTTAAACACATGACTACAGTATTTGTAGCCACGCGTCTTATCACCTGAGCTATCACGTTGGTTAATTAATATAATTTTGATCAATTATTTTAAATTTAAGTAAACAAATCGCTTCAATTTACAAAATATCTTGTAAAAAAGCTCCTCAGGTCAACGAATATTTTAAAAATTTCTAGCAATAGACAACGCCAACCCTTAAAATTATTTTGTGTTTTCAAAACAATGATTCTTTGAAATGGATATGATTATTAATCAATGTGTCGTGTCCGAAGACTTTTCTGCTTGCCACGGCAAATCCAGACAATCAGAATAGAAATTTAGCCCTCGATCCAGGATTTTTAAAGGATCATACACACACAGTGAAACGTAAAATCCTGGAATTTACAGAGGTTCTGTCTAAAAGCTCACTTTGTATCCGCATGAAGGCAGTTGACCCCATTCTTCAATACGATGCAACGAATAGCAATTCTTTTATACTCGAACTTTTATATACTACAAAAAACATTTAATTAAATCTGGACAAAATTGGTCAAGTGAATAACGTATTGCATACAGGTTATCGATGTTTTCAAATTTTTATTTGGGTTTAAATTTATTATTGGGCGCTTGGAGGGCGTATTGATTTTATATTTATAACGAGATCACTCATCATAAATATTTCAATGGTTTTAAAAGGAACATTTTTTTAGAATTAAAAACTGCTTTAATATTATACTGCAAAATCTAATAGACAATAAAATAAGCATTTACAGATTGACTTAAAAATTAAAGAATATTGTAAAATTGGGAGCCGTAATAGATTGAATAGGACAACCTATCCTATTTAAACCGCAAATATAGAAAATAAATTGTATATTATATACAGGTTGGGCTTGAAATAACTGAGAATATTTTAGGGGGTGGTATAATATCGCAAGAATAATTGACAAAATATATTTAATATATATATTTTTAAATTTGTTAATAAAAAATATTAATAGCGCTTTTAGAATCGAAATTCGGCCACCATCTTGGAATCAGCTGTTTCTGTGAAGTACTCAGTAGTGACTGTCACATGTGTATTGTGTCTGTTAATTAATATTAATTAATAGTAAAAATGTGTAATGTACAATACCACCCACTAAAATATTATCAGTTAATTCAAGTCTACCATGTATAATATTAATAATAATACTGTCAGTCTTTAGGGATTGGCCCGGTCTGTTGCGGCACTCAGCTTCAACATGAAGGCAATTTTTTTTTTTCACATCCCGAGGAGCTTTTTTTATACACAACAACGTGTTAATTAATTGTTTGTCGGTGATTTAAACTATTACTAGTTACACAGGTCACAGACTTAATAATCAGTATTTACCTTACAATACAGGAAATCAGAGTAAACCTGGATTAAGACGATCGATTGGGATTTTATTAACATTATTCCCGATCTTCCAGTCGTAATAACCAATCAAATCAATTTAAAAATTCTTGACTTGAGTGGGATTTGAACCCATGACCACATTATTTGTCGAGTCTTTAAAGAATGTGAAAATAGCACAAAAGTTAATATGGTTAGTCCTTCTCTTTCACATTTCGAAGATGTTTTTTGAGTATGAGAAAGTGCGTCGTAGAATAATGATAGAATTTACTTGTTTTTATTAAAATCACACAATGATATTATTAAAATAGACGAACAACAACGATGGGCGTATTTGAGCTTGTACCTACTATTTTTATATAATGTAAGCGGGCCTGGTTCATATCCCGACCAACGCATTTTTATCGAGTTAAGTGTGTCGATTTCAATATTAATCACAGGGCAAAATATGAGTGTGTTGGCGTTGATATTAGAGAAAAGTGGTTGTGGACCACGTGGTGACACGTGTGGTCTCAGAGAGGTGACTTGCCAAAGTAGCAAAACGTGATCAGAATTATAAAGCCTGATTTAATTCACAATATCATCCCATATTACAACATCTAATGGCCAATCGTTTATGCATTCACTAAAAAGTATCAATATCGGAAAACCTCATTTGCAACATCTGCCGTCTGCAAAAATACATATTATAATACATGTCGCTTAAATATATATATTTAAAAAATTAATTTCAAACTTTATAAAGTGGCCTTATCAATTTCTTACAGGCTGTTTATAGAGTAAATGTCATGAGCAGAAATAAAAAAGTAACGTTCGTGATTGGTCACATTACTGTTTTGGCTCTTTGGACCTCATTTGATACATTTTCAAAACACAATGTGTATTTAATTGATTTTGAATGATTTATTTGTACAAAGTGCTATTTTTTTTAATATAAAGAAACAAAGTCTCTTATTATTTAATTTTTTAATTAAAAAAAACCCCTAGCAAAACAATTTTTTTTAATTTTATCTACCTAATATTTTTAAGCTTAATTTGTAATCTTCCACATCACTATATTGTTGAACCAATTTTTTATTTCTTTACTTATTTTTTTTATTTAATTAAAGTAGGTAAGTGTATTTAATTGTAATTAAATTGCATTTGATGTGATAATAATTGAAAAACTATACATGATTTCAATCACTACACGTCTACAAATAAATATAATAATTCGTTGAATATATGTATTTTTCACATTCCATGTAAGTTTGTAATAATTTTAACTTTTATAATATGGAAAACTTTTAATTTTTCACATTCCACGTAAATAATTATTTTCACTTTTATGATTTGAAAAATTCAACGATATGCGTAATAAAAATCACAATTTATATTATTATCTTTAACCAAATCACCTTATATTTCCGCATATATTAAAATGCCAGACAATATGATATAATAAGGTGAGCTAATCTACAGTTTTTTTTGTGTATATTTACAATAATTGGGTAAATTTATATTTTGTACACGCTTCACACTAAAAATATACACTCTCACGCCTTTATGATTTATAATAAATGGCAGGGTGTAAAACGTGACCGAGTTGACAATGATTATTAATGTGTTTTTAGGATATAATCGATGTGAATAATTTTAACCCAAGTCGGTACGAAAATATGCCCGGTTGAAGCAATTTACGGAATGGCAATCTACTTTTGTGTACTTAATGTCATTAAAGGGAAATCTCATTTAACTCTTGGCACTCAGTCATATTATCAATGTGAGGAATGTGGCCGAGTTATTATGTTTAGACAGTGTAAAAGTAGACCAAGTAAATTATATTATACGTACGAATGTATGTAAGGATAGCTTGTGTGGACTTTTTCGATGGGTGATTAGTTCAAAAGCGTATCTACAAAAAATCATTCATAAGTAAAATTGCAAATGATATTAATAATGTAATAGTTAAATTTTAATAAATGCTCATTGTTAATTTAAACAAGGTGTTCCAAAAAGTACATAAATTTTTGGCCGTATTCAATATAATAGTATAATGGGAGTGTGTGCGTGCGGTACGTATGCGTGTACACCAATACTATCAAGCTCTAGTCTATTCGTACACGCATTAACACTCAATAACACACTATTATTATATTGAATACTGCCGTTTGATTTTATTTTGTAGAAAAAATATTACCGGGCCCGGATTTTTTTTTATTAAATATTATAAATTATTTTTTTTCTAACAAAAAAATTAAAAGGTTGTTAGTTCAGTGTTGTAAAAAATATATGTTACATGAGGAAAAATTAAATTGGGATGGTAAAAAAAGATTTATTAGGAAAATATTCGTGTAAACTAAATTCACCCATTGTATCGACAATAAGGGTCGATTTGATTTTCGGATTTATTAATTTAAAAAATCATTCTGCTTTTAAGGATTTTTTATAGCTTATAAATTCGATAGAAAATAAAATAGAATTGTTTTGTTAACCAACCTAATAAAAAATATTTTATATCAATTAATTGCGATTTTTATCCATATTTATTTCCTTATTACGGATACTGGATCACAATTAATCAATAATAATATAAAGAATGATGTCGAATCTAGTCATGGGTAAAATCTCTTACCCTTGACTAGATTTGTATAATGTAGTTAATTGGTTTCTTCCTCATATCGCGCATTTGTCACACTCTAGTGGAGCAAAACACTAACAAGATAATCTCTTTAATGTGTCAAACAATAATAATTGTGAATAAGGTATAATAAGTGAAATTTTTAGAAAGTATGCAACTATTTGAGTGTATAGATTTTTTCAATAATTAAAAGTTCGCTGCCAAAATTCGCATTTTGATTGGTATATTTGGGATTCGATACACGATTCTTATAAATAATTCTGACCAACAAATCACAGATGTTCCGGTCAGATTGATTAATATTCAAAACATAAACTACGATTTCTTTTCACTCTGTCCCATAATATTAATATCGAAATTGATTATCAGTTAAATATAAGTATTATAAATATTTATAAAAGCTTCTTTTCCTCCAAGTTTTAAATTATTTATCTATAAAATATCCCAGTTAACTGTGAATATTTCTAATTTCTGGATTAACTATGGATGCTATTACATAATCATTTGACGTTTTTATGGTTTGACATGTAAAAAAATTGATTTTCACACTTCACTTTACTTTTCTTTCTATAATAATATGTAATTTAACCTTTCATATAACGCGAGATTACAAGTGTGCTTAAATAACTATGTAATTAGTTAAATTATTATTCGATTATCGCATTGGAAAGTGTGGACAATTATTATATTTGTATTGTAAGCACAACTTTCAGAGACTTTCTTTAATTCCAACACGCCCAAAAACATTATGAGACTTACGAAAAATTAATGTGTAATTTTCAATCGGCAATAAACCTAGCAAAATTATAATTTCTAATGGGGATAAGAGCAAAAGTGAATCGCCTTATTATTATTCTGTTTGTGTAACCTTTGAATTAATCGAGTGGTGCATTACAAGAACAGTCCTAAATAGCCACTTTGAAAGTGAAATTTGGAACAGAGATATTATGCATAATATTCATGGAGTTGTGAATCTAGTCTTGTTGGTTTTAAACCTGTATAAAAGTTGCATTGAGAAACGTAAAAGAAAGTGCTTCCAGTGCAACCATACGTGAATCATACCTCAGATTTTCTCATATTCTTGGCTAATTAATACGAAATAATAAAAAACTATGAAAATTCCTAGTCGGATGCTGTTTCCGCATATGTGAGTATTAAATATGTTTGAATTTCTATCTAAGCGATTGATTACTTTTGCGCATATGTGAAAAAAATATTTTTGATTATATTATATTTTTATATCGTGTAGAAACAGTAAAATGATGTTAAATGATCGGCCAACAGGGTGAAAAAAACAGGTTTTCAATTGTTCACAAATTTAGAGCACTGTCCGGCATCAATTTTTATTACATTGCTTTATTATGTGGTAAAATGTATTATATTATTTGAATTTTTGAATATTAACAGAAAAAATTAAATTATCTCAGATATTGCAATAAAAAAACATGTACAAACATTGGCCAAGAGGGTGAAAAAAACAGGTTTTCAATTGCTCACAATATTAGAGCACTGCGCGGCCTACATTTTTATTATATATTGCTTTATTATGTGGTACATTTTTATTATAATTTTCGAATATTAACAGAACAATCTTACAACATAATAATATTAATAAAATAAAATTACTGTTTTTGACATTTGTATTCAACTTTATACCTCATACATATAATATTTTATTTATGATAAGACACTGCGCGGATTATATTTTTATTAAATTGTATCATTATTTTCTAATTTTCGGATATTATAATTAAAATAATAAACAAAATTAAATTCCTGTAAATTTCCCCATTCACTCAGTATTCGGCCAAATTCAACATATTTTTATAATTTCACCCATGAATACATATAAAAAATTGTATGTTAATCAATGCGTCAATATCCGAGAATTTAAATGATACAATTTATTAATTTGATAAAAATATTAACCGCGCAGTGTCCAATGCACTTATCATATATAATATTTGAAGTATGATAATTGTATATGTATAGCATATAATTTTTTATATAAATAATAAAGCAATATTATAAAGGAAACCGTTTCTGTGCTCGAATACGTCAAAGCACTTCATTACACCAACTTGGACTAGGTCCTTTTTTGGACTTTTCTTAACCAAATAATCTATCTAGAATAAAGACATCTACAACATAATAATAATATTAATAATATATAAAATAATTATTTTTGAAATTTGCTTATAGTTTGTCCCATGAATAATTGATGGATGATAAGTGACGACGTATATCATTTAATGTTTTATAGAAATATCAGAGAGTTGAAATAAAATAATAAAGGTAATCGTTGCAGAGGTCGAATACGTTGAAACATTTAATTACACCCACTTGGACTAGGTCTGACTATATATTAAACACATGCTAAAAAATAATTGGGAACTGTTTAATATTTTTAAAGTATTTAATGATTTATGAAGGTTCAGGCCAATATTTCAAAGATAATATAATTGAATATTCAATGAGATGAAATCGTTCATCCGCCACGGTTATTTTAATTTGTAGGAAATTGTAATAAAAATGAAAGTTTGTTTTTGATATATAGACATTTTTGGTTTTTTTTCTTCATGTTCAATCGTACATAGATATTTGCATGAAATGGGTTTGTTTGACGCTTCGTTGCTTTTCCATATTGGCGTCCATTGTCCAAATTTCTATACTTTCAAATAAGTTGTTTTTGCCGAGTACTCTTCACTTTATACAAAAAACGAATCATAAAAATTATTTATATATTCAGCGGTATGCTTCTTTTCGATCCATTGTCCCATATTTACGGATGAAGGAACAAAGCCTCTCGATTGAATGGAACCATTTTAGATTTTAAATACCGTTTAAGTAGAATTCGCTTTCAGACTATCAATGTATCGAAGCAGAACAAATGTGTTGTCTAAATTTCTATTTTTGTACATAAAAATATAATAAAGAATGTGAACATATTCTATGACGTCTATAATTAATTGAATAATTGATCATTATTATTTGTGTTTGCAGACTTACAGCAAACGGCTTTTATTGGTAAATATTAGCATGATGTGAAATTTTCTCTATAAATATAAGAAACCCATAAACCACATTGCCTGAATAATCAAATGAAAATGCAAATCGATCTCGTTTATTTAAACTCTCTATAAGTCAATGTAAAAAATCAAGTGCCATTTTTATATTAGAGATTGTATCTTATCAACTATGCGATTTGATATAGCGCGACATCTTCTTATTGGTCAAAATCGATGACGATGTAGTTTACTGAAGAAACATTCTAAGCAGAAAAATTCACATGAATAGTTAAAAGTTTAATATTATTCTTTTTACGAAGTCGCTTATTTAAGTACAAAAACAATTAAATTACCCTTGGAACGTTTAGTTTCTCACAATTTTTTTAGTCAATACAGGGTGGGTGTCGAAAATATAAGCGAAAAGAATATTAAATATTTAAATCAATATATTTTTTTTATTATTTAAAAACAAAACGTATTTTAAAAGACAGTCACTACTGAGTACATCACAGAAACAGCTGATACCAAGATGGTGGCCCAAACTCGGATTCAAAATTATTTATTTGTTTGCATACAAATGCTCATATTAGCTTTTTTTACAGACAAGACAACAACAATAATAATAATAAAGGTAAAATATTGTATTATATAAAAATGTATATAAAATAAAATAAAATAAAATAAAGGAAGGTGTTGGAAGCAATCATTTACATGTTACTATATAAGGACGCTCCTAAATAAGCCCTATAGGTGGCAGAATTTGTGGAAAAGAGTTCACCCAGGTGCGTAAATTCGTTGCAGTCTATTCAAAGGAGATAGCCCAGTCAAATTAGAAAGAAAAAGGGCCAAACCTCGGAATTTCAGCTTAGAAGCTGTAATTTTGCACACACCTTTATTTCGGTATTCTAAGGGTGGTCTGAAAAATCGAATGAAATCAGGCGACGGATTTGGTGTTGACATCTAAGAAAACATTGTAGATAATGAAATGTGTGAGAAATTTTGTTTAAAAACATTTTTGATAAACCCCACCGTTTTCGAGTTAAAGACACCTTAGAATATTGAAATAAAGGTGTATGCAAAATTACAGCTTCTTTGCTAAAATTCCGAGGAAAAACCCTAATTTGACTGGGCTAAGAATAAAAAATGTATTTGGATGAGGAATACTGTGGATAGAATGGAATGAATACGAGGGATTTTTATCGATTACGTCAAGTTTTGAGACCGTAAGACTTTTAGTATTAGAAACGCTTAGCGTTATAAAATACCTTCTTATAGCGCTTTGGTTGTCTGTGCAATAATCGATTAAATAATGTTAAGGGCGCTTTTCTTTCAAGCTTCGACAATAACTTTAATAGAAAATGTGTGATAATCAAAGGCAAAATATGTAGAATGTCTGATGCATACAAGTAAATTTGCATGTCATAATCCTTAACGAATCAATTTGGCGTGTGAAGAGACGAGGATCTTGCTCCAGGGGCTCCAGTCCTTCCTTAATATCATTACCATGTCGACCTGGATGGATCTTGCTACACTAACATAAAACCTAATTACCGTATACACCATTCTAAATAAGAGACTGTCTAATCAAATAACAGATATGTACTGAGAACACGCCATTGCTCTTTCATACTTCATTACTTGAAATATATGTAGTATTTGGGAGAGTGCCAACGACAATATAAATAAACAGGTTTAACAAAATGTGCCAAAAATTGTATCACCTACAATTTTTGGAGCCATACAAATCAAGATTATAATAAAACACTTATTTTTGTGTCCTTTGACAATTGATTAAAAAAATTCAGATAACTTTCAGAACACCAGAATAAAGATTCCGAGGTGATTTCCTAATTTGCTGTTATATTTCGAATCGAGTTTGGGCTACTATTTCGGAATCAGCTGTTTTTGTAAAATACGCAGTAGTAGTAGATGTCTGCTGTGTCTGTTAAATACGTCATTGATTAAGAACCAATTACATTTTTATACTTTTGGGGGTGGTAGGGTATCGCAAATATAAGTGAAAAAATATTAAAATTATTAATTACGTATTTAATAGATACAATACACACGCGACAATCACTACTGTGTACTTCACAGAAACAGCTGATTCCAATATGGTGGCCGAAACTCGATTCTAAAAGCGCTATTAATATTTTTAATTAACAAATTTAAAAAAATACAAATTAAATATATTTTTTCAATTATTCTTGCGATATCATACCACCCCCTAAAATATTCTCGGTTATTTCAAGTCCACCCTTTATATAATATACGATTTATTTTATATATTTGCGGTTTAAAAAGGTTAAGTTATCCTTTTCAAGGTTGATTCGATCTATTATGGTTCCCAATTTTACAATATTCTTTAATTGTTTATACCCTGTATATAAATATTCCGTAACATACATTTCTTTAATAATTTTTTCCATTTTTGTTTTAATACCTTTTGCTTGAAAAAAATATTTAGAAACGATTATGTTACCCTTTAAATTAAAAAATAAATTCCAGATTAGAATTTTGCCCAATTTTTTAATATTTCATGAAATTCTATCAAGGAGATTAATAAAATTTCTATATTAATATTGTAGTATATAAACACGTTTTTGAGTTAAATACAAAATACATCTAAATCAGCTGATTTATAAAATTATTAAATGGAAGCCAAATTTTTATATGTTTGTTTGCACCAATATATTCCAGTATATTGCAATAATTGGAAGTAAGTTGAAAAATAATTATTCTCTGCACTTCTTGAAAGCAGACAGCTTGTAGATACGTTTTAATGTTAATGAACCATCCATAAGTGAGTTCATGGTTAATAAATAAAATAAATAAAATCTTAGATTTGCTATAAAAGATTCAATAAGATCGTCATAGAGCAGTTGATGCATTTTGAAAGTGCATTGTGTGGGATAGACATGCATTTGAGAGTGTCTTACTAGAATATTGTGGCGGAAACAATATTGGATTATGGATGTTCATAAAGAGAAGAATACTTTACAAATTGTGATGTAGCGTGATATTATGAACACAAACAGAATAGAAATGCATGAAAACTGAAAGAAATTAGTTCCGCAGATGTGCGCCGTCTTAGACATGACCCACTTTACTTATTATATTATCCCTTCCTTTACCCATCTAAATAAATTATGGGAAAGCTCGAGTATGACTCTCTCAAGCTCCGCAGAGATGTGGCACTTATGCGATATGTTTTTCTTGTGATTAGAGGCCAGTTATCAATTGGTCAGATCAGTTTGTTTGTTCCCGAGAATTATACGCGCTGTCGCTCTCACTCCTTGTTTGCAACCACCAGGACCCATACTAACATACTCCGTCACTCCCCATTAACCAGATCCATAGTTCTTTTGAATGAATGGAATGTCAGTGGGGCGGAAAATGACATATTTGTCATGCCTTACTGTGCATTCATGAGAAGTATGAAAGAATACCTTAACTTTAAGCAATCATGATGTTCTCTATATTTTTTATAATATGTTATATTTTTTGTTGTATATCTTATATATTTCTGTTTCTTCTTTTTTCTATAATACTGACAAATGTCCATCATTGCCGAACCGCATTAGGTTTTTCCTGTAATGGCAAGGTGATGATGGTTCATGCTTTCCTTCTATGATTAATTATATGTATGTATATATATATATATATATATATATATATATATATATATAGAAGTAGCAGTTATATAGTATATATATATATATATATATATATATATATATATATATATATATATATATATATATATATATATTAGAAAAATAAATAAATAAAATAAATATTTAAAAGGATGCTTTAGTATACGATCATCAATATAATTGTGTATTTTAAAGGCTTTAGCTCAAAACAGTCCCTTTATTGAAGTCTCCGTGTAATTCCAACACTGTAATGTTTCATATGAGCTGTTCTTTTCCCTAGCGACTTCCATACTTCGCCGAACACCGTTAACTTTTATACCCCTAACATTTTTAATACACACCCTCTTTACATTTCATGCACATTTTACGCTCGGAAATAAACCTTAAATCACATTTTTAAACATAACATTAATAAAATTCCGGCCGTTTGTCTTGATCCAGGTTTACTTCGATCTCCTAGATTGTAAATTAAATACTGAGGCGATTATTAAAGTGACCTGTGTAACTAGTAATGGTTAAAATCACCGAAAAACAATGATTCAACAGTGTCTCAAAACCTTCTTAAGTAAATAGTTTCTGGGAGATATTTTTATGTTAGCCATTTAAAAAAATTATATTATTAATTAAACCACTTCATAATCAGAAATGTGTAGATATATATATAATGCTTTTAGTAATCGTCTTTACCTATAATAATACATTTATTGGGTGTTTCTTATATATATATATTATTAATAAAATTCCGATAGTTAAAAGAGGCTTATTTTTACATACTTACCCAAATATACCAATTTTTTTATTAATCCTTTTTTTAAATTTATTTAAAACAAACAGCTTCCCGAAAGTATTGGGAAGCCTATAGTTTTAAACATGAAGTTTGAAATAGCAGTAAACAAAAAAGTACAAAAGAAAATTGGAGATAGTTAACATAGCATAGAGAAGACACAACAACAATTAATATTTAAGCTTATATAAAATATTTGCCGCAATTATTTGTATCACACATTATATTTTCAATCGAACATTTTAATTATTTGTACCCATAACAATTAAATACCTATTTGAGACACTAACTTATAAATAGGTACATTTATTTTTTCCGTCGTTGTTTAAAAAAATATTCAGTGATTTTAGTAAAAGTTTTTATTGTTAATATATAATCATTAACGGTTTCTTAAAAAAATATAGTCTATCTTGTTTTCAAGCAATTTTAAAAACATGTTATGTTGGAATAGTACGATTTTCAATTAATTATAACACAAAATAGGCTCACTTTAAACTTGTTCTTAATCATATTTTATACGATTCATCTATTAAGAATTTGATTGGATTTTTTTCCCTAAAAAAAGCAAAAGAAATATTTTTAAGCGAATTTAAAGTAATCAGGGAAATTTATTCGAAATATTTTTTACAAATAATTTTACAACATTCAATTATTATTTTGATCTCTTCGATTAAGGATTAATATATTTAAAAAAAATTCAATCCAAAAATATTGCATCATTGTTTTAAATTGCAAACTTTTCATTCGTGCGTCGTCGGCCCATTAGCTCAGTTGGTTAGAGCGTCGTGCTAATAACGCGAAGGTCGCGGGTTCGATCCCCTCATGGGCCACATTTTTTTTTCATATATAATTTAAATAGTCAGTGTCAAAATAGTATTAAACGCTTTGTGCTCGATTTAATTACAGTCGTACCGGTTCGTGATGATCGTATAAAAAGTGTATATAAACGCTTGTTACTGTTAATACGATATCGAAATAACGTTGTTCTATTTTTTTGTTACATGGTACCAAATAATATACCCATAACGGTAAATCGACTTTTGCCTTCTAGCTACACGTGAAAATCACACACTAATCAATGAATATAAATCAGATTTGTAAATTATCAGGAAGAGAATGTACGAAACGGTCATAGGTCAATAATGGAAATGTCACTTGAATTCCTACACAACACTATATAAATGCAAATCAAACTATACGTGATTCATTCTAATATGTACTATTTCTGATTACTTCATTTGTGTGTTTTTTAAACTGTTTCAAGACTGTATTAATTCATGAATAGTTGAAAAACCAGTGTGAATTATACATTTAAATTTATATTATGCAATACAATTTTCAAACAATAAAACAAATATTAATATTAATAGAACCATGATTTAATAGAATGCATAAAGAAGAGTTAATAATTTGATTGATAATTATATAACAAAGATATGTTATATAAAATGCTTATTGCATAATCGTTTTGGAAAATAGACATGTGTCGTATTTTTATATATTGTTATTTTTTTACATTTCTCTATTATATTATTTTCTTAAAAAATATTCAGGCAATTATTTGCATGGAAAGATACAAGACATTTAAGGAGATAATAATGACTATTGTCTGAATTCTTCCACTCATAATATGACGGAACCATTAAAATATAACAAAGTAGTGTACAAAATAAATTTTTCAGAATATAAAAAAATATTCCATTGCTTTTAAGAATCAATATTTTTCAGTTAAAAATAATCTTTAATGGCATGTTGAAAAAAAATTCATCATTATTATTTGAAAAAATTCGTAAATATATTTAAAATAAATTAGTGATGAATGTCACCATTGACACATAATTTGAATAAAAATCTTCAAATACAAACTGGATTAGTTATTTTTTCTAATGGTTTTTAAATTGTTTAATTAATTCCGCATTGCATTGACTGCAGATTTCACAATCTAATAAAAATAATCGTGTTCTATTCACTGTAAAATTATTATTGATTGATTATAATTTTTTTTAAGACGTTCTAACGGTAAATAGCATCATGAGAACAAGTGTCTTAATAACAGTATATTTTTTTAAAAATATTGACAGGTTTTTTTGTACACTTTAGTTACATAAATTAGGCAGCTCATTTGAATACCGTCGGAACAAGTTTTGAATGAACATCATTGAATAAATATTTTTATTAATTACAGGTTTCAAAATGGCCGCTTCGTCCCTTCTGTTCTGGATTGGTGCTTTAATCTTCATCAGTTCGACAAATTCACAATCTTCAGACTGGATATCCTGTAGTGAGTTGGACAGATCTTTGAGATATCCTTGTAGATGTAGAACTGAGAGTGAAGAAGGTGGAGCCAGTACAATAAGTGTGGATTGTGATAAAATTATATTTGTTGGAGATTTCCCCCCATTACCTTATGGAGCCCCAATTGTGGCCTTCAGGCAAAGGTGGGCTGGTCATCAAGCCCTTCCCACACAGGTGAGTCACATTTTTATAAATAATCAATTTCAACAGCTTATATTTTGTATATTGATTACAGATATTCTCTGAATTGAATCTCCCGCTGCGTCGATTAGACTTTACAGGAAATTCAGTCCGTCGTATCACTGAAAAAATGGTCATTGGCCTGAAAGACTCTCTGACTGAATTGATTCTTGCTGATAATCTTCTCGGAGACAATCTCAATCCCATATTTTCAACATCAGAATTCCACGGATTGTCTCATCTCTCATTACTTGACTTGAGCGGCAATCATATTCGAGGAGTCGAAGAAGGAATATTGAAGGGCTGCAATAATTTAATGGTGAGTAAGAATTAAGAATAATAAAAATACTATACTAACGAACTTATATCTATAGAAGTGTCATGCGTATTGCTTTCTTACATTGGAACATGACCGGCACTACTACATGCGCATATTATACACATACTTCACACATATGCGGGTTGTGTTCACTTGGAATACTGTAGTACCTAAAATCCAACACGTTTGTTAATTCGATATTTAAGAGCAACAAGATTTTACTTATAAAAACATCCGAATTGATTATATAAATTGTTTGCATATTAAAAAATTATTCTTCCGCAATTTACAATATTAAGCGAAAGACGCTTAAATTTTATTAGAAAGATCGAGACGTGACAGTTAAACAGTACGAGCGGTAAAAGCAGCGCCCCAAGCGGCTGTCATACAAAGCCTTTGGTGACTAAATTCGTCTTTGTGTCTTTTAAATAAATAAATAAATTGGCACTTTTATATAAATAAATTATTCACCTCTCCAAGGAAAACTTTAAATTGATTAACCAACGTTTATTGTAGTAATATGTAAAATTTTCATTCAAGCCAGAATAATTTGTTACTATAAAAATATGTTTCAATGAATTTTGTTTGATTTTCAATTTATTGAGTTTACAAAACAAAAAGTAGAGATTTTACAGTAGGATACAGAATGTTGACATTTCTAATATAATTTCGACACAGTCATATTCCCTGTACATATTGCATACTAGAAAGATTCATACAATTTGCAAATTTAATAAAATTGTATTGTCGTATAGTTGTAAAGTTATTTCGTTGAAATTGCATCGTTGTAATATGTCTCAATTAACACAACCTCAAAGTGCGGAAATTTCAGACAGAGCTTTCAATTATTTATAATTTAATTTAGCATCCCGTCGAATGAGCTTTTCGAATTGGTCGAATGAGCTCTTTGTAAATTTGGGAAATATTTGCCCTACAACTATGCTGTGTTATTATTATGATTATTTTTAAATTATAGGAATTCAGATTGGATAGAAACAGTCTTTCGTCTGTCCCCAGCAATTCTCTAAACGGACCGAATGCCCTTAAGATTATATCACTGAGAGAAAATCGAATCAGTAAGTCGTCTTAATAAAAAATAACCCGTTTTTAATTTCATGATGTGATTGCGTTTACTTGAATGTTTGTTTATTATTTTAGCAAAAATAAGACAAGGAGCTTTCGGAGCTCAGAGATCTTTGGAGCAGATAAACTTGCAAAGTAATATGCTGACTTCTATCGACGGTGGTGCTTTTACAGGACTTACACAGTTGAGAAACCTTAATTTGGGTCGAAATAGACTTTCCAAATTTAATAGTGACGTATTCCACGGTGCTGAAAAGTTGGATAAACTCGATTTGTCCGAGAATTTCATAGCTGAATTCCCAGGAATCGCATTCAAAGCGTTTGGAGGCCTGAAACATTTAAATCTCTCCACAAATATGCTCACGGTAATTTAAAAAAATACGCATTAAAATATTATAATTAATTATAATTATTTTTCAGCATATCGAAAACGGACAGTTAAATGCAATGACTTCACTTCAAGCACTGGATCTTAGCAGGAATAATATTGCAAATTTGGCCCCTGGGACATTTTTGGGATTGAAGCAATTGAGATATCTCGATATTGGAGTGAATGCTTTAAGAACTGTAAGTTTTATTATAAATATTTTGAAAGAATTTTATTTAAATTATTTATTCTTCTTCAGGTTGAAGATGATGCTTTTGAAGGATTGGATAGTTTGGAGACACTTTTACTTAAAGATAACAACATACTTCTTATACCCGCATCAGCTCTTGGAAGACTTCCTCGCCTTACATCGATCCATTTGGGATATAATCGAGTAACGGCTGTATCAAGTGATATATTAAAATCAATGGCAGATCATGTTTCTTCTTTAGTATTAGCTAGAAATGTCATCAGGGAATTACCACCGTCAGCATTCCAGCATTTCAAATATCTCACCCATTTGGACCTCAATGGAAACTTGTTGAATACATTAAATCAGGATATATTCTCTGGCTTAGAAGAATCATTGGAATACCTTTCAGTATCGCAAAATCGAATCCTCAACATAGCTGGAAAGCCTCTACAGTTTTTCAGGTTGTGGTTTTTGGATTTATCAAACAATCAATTGAGCGAGCTTCCAAGAAATGCCTTCAGCCAGATGCCCAATTTGTCGTTTTTGAATATTAGCAGGAATGTTCACTTGAATACTATCCCCCACAATCTGCTTCACTACTCTCCAGAATTGGTCACTATTGATTTGAGTCATAATGGATTGAAGACTCTTCCTGGAGATCTTTTCGCCAAATCTTCGAATTTGGAAGAGATTCGGTTGAGCAATAACGCCATACAAGAAATCTCGGAGGGTACTTTTATTAACTTGAGGAACCTCTCGATTGTAGATTTGTCTCACAATCATATCCTGAATATACGCCAAGGTGCTTTTGTCAATGCCATGTCCATAAAACAGCTTTACTTACAAGGAAACCAGCTGAGTGCTTTCAAAGGAGAATTTTTCAATACCGGAACTAGCTTAGAAATTCTTAATATTGCTGATAATCAATTGAGCTATCTCTTCCCTTCTTCATTTAGAATTCATCCTCGCCTAAGACAAATTATCGCTGCTAGAAACAAATTCAACTTCTTCCCCGCTGAGTTGATAGCATCACTACAATTTTTGGAACTTATCGATCTTTCCGGAAACGGTTTGAAAACCGTAGAAGAACTAGATTTTGCCAGACTGCCTCGCTTGAGAGAATTGCTTCTTAATAATAACGCACTCGAATCCATCAGTGAAATGGCTTTCCATAACTCAACCCAACTCCAGATCCTCGACTTGAGTTACAATAACCTTGACAGGTTAGGTGAGAGGACTTTCGAAGGTCTTGGTAGGATAGAGATGCTCAATTTAGAACATAACAAGTTCACTGAGCTTCCCGATATGCTTTTCGATAGAACACGAGTAAATATGTTGGAAAATATTAATTTGGCTAGTAACAAATTTGAAGTTGCTCCACTGAAATCACTACAGAAGCAATATTTCTTCGTCTCATCGGTAGATCTCTCTAGAAATAAAATAGTCGATATTCCAGGTGATGATAGTATTATGGTTAATATTAAGAAACTCGATCTATCTTATAATCCCCTATCACAGCAGTCGATATCAAATGTTCTTGGAGAACCAAAAACTGTAAGGGAGTTGAACATGGCTCATACTGGAGTAACTGTTGTGTCACCGTTAGAAACTCCTTTCTTGCATCATTTGAATTTATCTCACAATAATATTACAAATCTACCACAGAGAGTCTTCGATAGAACCACTCTCCTCGAATCATTGGATATTTCTCACAATCAAATTTCTGAATTGACAAGTTCCATTTCCAAAATATGGCCTGCTTTGAAAAGCATCCAGAAATTGGACTTATCTAACAATCAAATAACATCCATAGTTCAGGGAGACTTTGACGGCTTGGATTCGTTGAGAGAACTCAGTATTGAAAATTACGAAGAATGTACGAAAATAGAAAGAAACGCTTTCAAATCGTTGATCAACTTGGCCGCGTTAAATGCATACAATTATCCCAGACTTGGCTATTTAGACGTCCAAGGAATGCTACAATTTTTACCTGTGCTAGAGAAACTCGATATAGAGATTAAAGATACAGCTGTGGGAAGTGACCAATTGCAATCAGCCTTACATCCTAGATTGAAAGAATTGAGTATCAGAGGAAATCGACTGAGGAGTATTTCATCTAGTGCTTTAGCAGGGCTAAAGAGTCAAAATATTGCCATTGGTCTTAGGAACACTTCCCTGACCACAATTCCACAAGCATTGCTCTTCCCTATCCCGAGATCTTCTAAAGTTATTTTGGATGTGACGGGTAGTAAATTGACGTCTCTTCAGCCTCAGTTGTTGGTTGCTTTAGATGACAGAAAAGCTGATTTATCAATGCTGGGATTAGATACAAACCCCATCCACTGTGACTGCGGAGCAAGAGCATTACGTAGATGGCTTCCTGGATCTCACATGACTAATTTAATGTGCTCAAGTCCCGATTACTTGGCTGGTAAATACTTGGTGGAAATTGGCGACGATGAACTTACTTGCGATCCAAGAAAACCCACAACAACAACAGTTCAGCCCTCTACAGTATCCACAAAACAGTCTAGAGCCACACAGAAAACGACAGCGGAACCTGATATTATTTGGTCTGTCGCTCCTACGTCAGAGGAGAAGCCCAAATCCAAAGCCACAAATGCTAAAGGAGCCCCGATAACTAACCAATCTACTATCGGAAATGACGATACTCTGATTATTGGTATCGTTGGAGGAGTCGTTGCGTTTATAGCGATCTTGGTGATAATCATCTGTATCGTGAGATTGAGGATGAGCTCTACTCAGTATAGAGGTGGTCCTATGGCTCCCGGTGGTCCCATGGGTCCTATGGGCCCCTTGCCTCCCTTATACGCCGTGCCTCCTTATGGAAGTGCTTATGCTGCCACCCTGCCTCATAATGCTTCTATAAGCTCTGCCACCCTTCCACCCAAAGTTCAAATGCACTCGGCTCCTGCTTCTATAAGGCCGCCATACGCCACCATGAACAGATCGTACTATCAGCAAAATCCAGCCGCTGCTCAGCCTTACTTTGTCACATTACCTCCTCAAGACGAGAAAATATACCGATAGTCTTAAAAGTTTGTGAATTTTGTGCAGGGACTTGTGATCACAGTAGTAAAGTACAATATTGATGATAAATTGCATTTATGCTTCTTTTCAATATTATAAGAAGCATACATGCGAAACAATGTGTATCTACTGGTGTAATATGTTTGAAGATCATAAAATAAATACGTATTTTCTTTATTGTAAATATGGGATAAATATAACAAAAACAACTACAACAAAATAATTAAATCTGTACTGAATGAAGACCGTGAAAGGGAGATGGGTATTTTTTTATTATAATCAACCAAAAATAGCAATCCAATATACAAATATTTTATTTAACAGAGAATCTGATTATTTTGTAAATATAATTGTTATAATTTTTAAGTTATATGATTTATATAAATAAGTGAAATGCATTCACATTAAATACATTTTGAAATGCTCAACAGTTGAATAGTATTAGATTTATTTAAATAGTCAAGATATATTTATTGAATATAAATACTAACAATCTATGTTAAATATTCTGTTTCATTAATAAATCTTTTTAAAATGCGACTTGAAGTGTCTGTTTTATTTTTATTAGATACTTTGCGGCCACCCGTCCAAATGTCACCCGTTCGAAACGTGCTTTCTTCGAATCGATCAATGATTTGAATTTCAAATGTGGATGGCGTCTAATGCTGCAAGTTTTCAGGTCCATAATAAATTCCCGTCCAAAGTCATAATGTATTCAGATAAGCGTCGGTCTGTGTTTTTTTTGTCATTTGGGCCTAAACTGAGATTTGGAGACTTTAATACGAGACTCATCGGCCGAAGTTGGCTTTTTGTTCGCACCCGAGATTCGCCTTACCGTGTCCACAAACAATAGCCTAATTTGGTAAAAGTTTGTCAAACATAAAAAATCCCAAAGTGGGAAAAAGTCCGCCGAACAAGGGTGGGGCCTGAAAATATTCCGCGACAAATTCTTAAGTCGCTGAAAAAATTAGCACCGAAATATTTCAAGCCTTGACAACCTTTATGCGGATCTTCGTGTAATATTTAAAATATGATTTTTATTTATTTAATACTTGAAGGATAATTAATGTTTACCATAACAAGGAATAATATTTTTAAATTCTACAAATTGATAATTTATAACGGGTGGAATAAAAGTCTCGCTATCATTTTGATTACGCGCCATCTTTGTTATGTGACGCTTAGATCAATTTCGCTTTAATTATTGTGTTGTGTAGACGCCCTAATTTTATAATATAATAGATGAATATACACTACAAAAACGAGCAGAAATAGTGATGAAGCTAAACGAAACTGATCTAAACGTCACATAACAAAGATGTTGCTTAATTAAAACGGTAGCGGGACTTTTGCCCCGTTATATATTTTATTATACATATTGATATTTTATTTTGAATTTCCTCTTATTTGGAAAAAAAGATTCGATCGAGTATATTGACTAATATTAATAAGATCTTTCTTGGGCTAGATTTACCCTGATATTCTTAATTATAGGGTGAAAATTATTAATAGTAATTGTTAGTTCAATAGATCACTAATACACCAAATTTTAATAAATGATAATATGAAATAATGATATCTTTTTGAATTTAATGAAGGTTTTAAATAAAAGCTTGTAGTAAGCTTTTTTAATTCAAATAAATTCACTTTATCTAACTTTATATTTCTTTTGTTTGTATGGCAAATGTAAAACTTTAGACACGATCAAAAGCAAAATAACTTACTATAAATCCATTCAATGACAGTCTATCAAGACATTAACACAAAATAAAAAATATATAATAAATCATTGCTTCAATTTAACTGTAGTTCAAAAAATTACATTTAATTCTTATAAAAAAATATTTAATGACAGTTTGAGAATCTTATGTTCTTATTAATGAGTGTTTATATGATGTCAGTTTCATCCTGTTCATTTAATTTTATTGATCCATAATTAAATATTCGTATTGACATTAAATGAAGTTCAATTAATAAATATTAAAATAATTTATTACAGGGCAAAGAAATACGATTATTAAATGAACAGTGTTAGAATACGATATTAATATCATATACTCATACGTTAACCGATGATTCTCAAACTCTTTTTTTATTGGTAAAAATAATTGGCCAGTTGTTGGCAAATGTTGCAAATTTTACTATGTATTTAATATCAAGTATTCATAATAGGAAACATCTAGTATATTCATATTGTTGTTATCGTGAAAGATCTCACCCCCGCGCGCCCCTGTGTAGTTGGGGGTGGTTCAACTGAACAGTGGCAATGTCCCTGATAAAAGTGACTCGTTTTTCTTTGACGTCTGTAAACTTTGCTCATTTCTAATCTGAAAGACCCTATTGTTTCAGTGCTGTTAGCTTACACATTATATTTTGATTTATTCAAACGGTGGTCGGTCTTATCGCTCCTGCTACACTGTGCACCTTTCTGTATGTTGAATTTATGACACATTAAATTAATTCCGCAAGCCTCGACGGAAATTGAATTTTTTTCATTATTAAATTCAACATTACAGTATGGAAAACAAGCAATCAATGATACTCGATATAATGATGACTGCGTAGGCTTCTATTTGCAAAGGCTTAACCTGAATACATACTCAAAAACAAACAACATTGTAGAGTACCTTTCATTTGTAACTCTATTTTGAATAGGACTGAGATTTAATCATATTTTATTTATACTGTTAATTGCATCTCATAATTAAATTTCAAATGACTTAGTCGGTATAATTTACTAAACGGACAGGCGTTTTAGCATTTTGGTTTTGCATTTATTCACTGACAAGTACTAACGACATTTATTTACACTGAAAAATATATGTCTACGATTATATCTCTAATATGGTATGTTACTATAGAAACAATAAATTCCATTATTGTTTTAAAAAATTAACTATATATGTATGTCTGTATCCTTCTGACATTTTTTTATTTTTTTTTAAATTGAAATAATTTACTGCAAACGTCTGTAATCGCCACCATTAACAGTATTTTAGATACCATTATATTAATTTCCGTCTTATACAAATGTAATAAATATCGAGTAAGCCCTCTATTTAATTAATATAACGTATGATTTTACCTAATTAAGAATTTTTAGAACAATTAAATAATTGCGATATTTATGGAACTTTAATTTTTTGTTGTAATGTTATTAAGGAACTTCAGTCAAGAGGATTAAAAAAAAGTTTTCAATTTTAATAGTATTGAGTATTACATTTTTAAAATTACTATTTTATGTATCAGAAATAAAATAATTTAAATGAATTTCACCAATAATTTCACAGTATTTCACCATCGAAATAATAACCTTCATTTAAAAATTAGGACAAATTTTTATATAGAGTGTATCATGAGCAATCCTCAGCCAAAAAGGTAACAAACAAGCTTTTATTGCTCGCAATTGTAGAGCACTGCGATGATTATTATTTGATAAAATGTATTATATTATTTCAATTTGTGGACGGAACAGAAAAATCTTATAACTCAATAATATTAATAAAATAAAATCACTTTTTTTCTGTAGGTATACTTTGTCTTATAAATATAAAATTTGATGCATAATAAGTGTAGATGTATGTCAAATACTGTTTTGTGTAAATATCAGAGAGTTGAAATAAAATAACAAAAATCAAATAATAAAACATTGCAGAGCTCGAATATATTTACACCCACTTGGACTAGGTTTGGTTATTATTATTAGGTTAATGATTAGTAATAAATTATAAATTTAAAATTATTCTTTATATTTATTATATGGAAATGAACGTCCAATCTTTCTCCATTAATTTCTATCCTTAAATAGGTTGCCTCTTCTATATTAATTATTTTTTTCATACAACTAACTCCTTACTGCTTTGTTATATTTGTCTATAACTTTCAAAGAGCACACGCAAGTTTCCAATGGAACAAGGTGTGATGATAATCGTAGAAGGTTGTAAGGTATTAATTTTTCATTGTTGTATAGAAAGTATGGTGACTTGAGGAGTTCAATAAATGTATAAGATATTGTATGAAGTAGAAGAAGAGAGCGCTTAGGTCACGCCCGATAGATAAGCTCTCTCTTGCCTCGATAACCGCTACATGGAAGGGTGCTTTTACCACCAATATATTTATAAAACTACATTTATATATATATATATATATATATATAGGTATAAGGTTTGAAGGGGAAATTCAATTTTTAGAAGCGAAGCGGGCATTTTTGAGTTTGAGCGAAGAGAAATTTATAGAGCTCGACTAAGGGCGTTGCAAAAGTGGAAATTGCATTTGCCGGTAAGAAAACGATCAAATTTACTACCAATATCATTCATTCATTTAATATCGAATACTACCACAATAGAATTCTAATAAATCATACAATAAAATGTAGAAAATATTATTTGAACGTCATTACAACCGTAAAAGGCTTTCACATACATCATGTATATATATATATATATATATATATATATATATATATATATATATATATATATAAATATATATATATATATATATATATATATATATATATATATATATATGTATATATATATATATATATATATATATATATATATATATATATATATTAGTTATATATATATATATATATATATATATATATATATACTAAGTACAATAGTTGACTAAATTTTAAACAACAAAAACAATAATTATATTTATTAAAAAAAATTAAAAATCTATATATATACATAATGAATTTTATAAATATTCTATTTAAAATAGATAAAAATTGAAAAGCATATACATTTTGCGGTAATTGTTATTTAAATATCTAATAATTCTAACTTGGGATTTAGTTATTTAAAAGGTCACAAGATTAACCTCAAGCTACATAAAAACTATTGAACAAATACTTTGTATAAAACTTAAATTATCTCAAGCTATTTTTAACCTGTTCATTCATTAATGCATGTCCTTCTTGGATTATTATATTATTTGAGATAATAAGTTAAAGATATGTAATATTTTGTTCTCAAATAATGGAGTTTCGTATGGAACACGAGATAAGTTATATTTGGTGCTATTTTAAGGGGGAATATTGCTTGAAAGGAAAACATACACGTGTCTATGTTTTGTAATAATACCACATGCAAGCCATTTAGTCAGAAATCGACATCGTAAATACGTGATATAAAAATATCTGATGTTGCAGTAATACGAACAAGGGTCTGGGGGTGTTAAAGGGGGTTGAAATGCAAAACGCACAACGAATCATTCCCCCTTACTTTCTGATAAAACGAACAGTATCAATTGTAATTGCAATGATGTAATAAAATAAACATTATTCAACAGATAAGCAATGCTGAGCTTAGATAATTATCAAGTATCGTTGAATATGGAAGGAATTCGGATTAGCTTTTAAGCTTAAGAATAAATTATACGAGATTAACTCTTACATGGATTGAAAACATATACAAGCTTTAACTGTAAGTAAAAACCTCTTGACAAAAAATCAATTTTCTTAACTTATATTTTATATTTATTATATAAATTTATAAATATAATAATCAAAATACGTCATTGACAAGCAATTTAAAAAATAAAGGTGTAAAATTATTGATTCAATGTACAATTGAGATTTTTAAAATATTCGAGAATGGTGATTTTTTTTTTATTAAAAAGGTTGAATTCAAAAAAAAATAAAAAACCCTAGACATATGGTTGTGTTGTGTACTGTTTTTTAATATACAGGTTGGACTTAAATTAACTGAGAATATTTTGGGGGGTGGTAGAGTATCGCAAGAATAAGTGAAAAAAATACTAAATATTTCTTTTATTACTAATTAAAAATATTAATAAAAATTTTGAAATCGAGTTTGGGCCATCATCTTACAAAATATAAAAAAAAATATATAAATTTAATATTTTTTCTTATTCTTGCGATACCTTACCACCCCTTTAAATATTCTCAGGTAATTCAAGTACACTCTGTATATAAAACACAACCATCTATATGTGAGATCTTTACTTCAAATTCATCTAATTTGAACTCAACCTTTTAAATAAAAAAATTCACCATTCACATATTTTTTTAAATCTCATTTAGCAATTGGATATTGGATCAATTATTTTACAGCGTTTATTTTTCAAATTCACCGTAATTATTATACTATCGTAAGATGCTTCTCCCTTTATATATATATATATATATATATATATATATATATATATATATGTATATATATATATATATATATATATATGTATATATATATATATATATATATATATATATAAGAAAGAGTATATATATATATATATATAGTATATATATATATATATATATATATATATATATATATATATATATATCGTCGGCTTTCTTTGCAAACAGTGTTTTTACACAATTTTACAGGAGAGACAACAAACTGATTCATGACACAAAATTAACACGCTTTTTTTGCTAGAACTTTTTGAGGGGACAGTTTGTATGTAATTGTATGGGAAAAATTGCTTTGAGATACGATTGTTTTGTTTACGGGAACGATTTAAATCGTATCTCGAGGTACCACTGTATTTATTTTATTCCGAATCGTACTAAAAGCTAAAAATCGATATTTTGGAGTTACGCAGTCTGCAAAGGAAACCGAGTGTATTTGAATATCATTTCCTTTGTTCGTTTTGCAGTTCTTAAAGAACGGCACGGAATTAATACGAAGTTAGTAGCGATGCGCGTTACATTAAAGTGCACACAATTTTATTGTGGGTAGTTGTGCATTTAATTTGAATGGTCTGAGGGGGTTGAATAAGCAGTGTTGGTTGTGGGTGGACAAGTAAATGGGGGCGGTGGAAGGTTATTCAAGGGTAGTTTATGATTGCCTGCTGTGAAAATGCACCCCCGGGTCCTCTCAGTCAAGGAGCCACAATACAGATACGCAACTTTCATAAAAGACAACCCCAAATAATATATTCTAATACATACTACATTAAATATACATTACTTTTTATTGTATGTCATTACACTACCATATTATGGATGTTAAACAACCGTACGTTTGGGTTTTGTAACAATTCATCAACTTGTCTTTTACAAGCCAAGGTATTAATCAAATTCCCCAGTCTTTAAAAAAACAACTATATACTCTTTAAAAGAATCCCTACATACATTAAATGAATAAAATATTTCATATACGTATGTTATAATTGTTAACAATACATATTGATTTTATACAATTTATTTATTAGGTATGAATATTAATAAAAAAATACACGAATACTAATGAATGCAAGATAACATGGTTTTTTATCTATTCTTTTAATTTTTTTTCTCATGTTTTTGTTTGATTTATTTATTGGTTATATATTATACAGTATATAATCTGTGTATATTTTCTATGACCTTATAACTATTTTTATTATATTGATTTAATTAGTGTTATCGATTTCTTACCGATATATTCTTTATATAAAATCAACCAGATATAAAGGATATTAAATTGAAATAATATCAAAAAATCTATATTTTACAATAACTACTTTAAATCAATGGGAATACTTTAAGTTTATAGACCATTTTTACTCTCAATTTACATTTTGTTATGATGTGCGATATAATTTTAATGAAATAAATAGTGAAAGTATCAAAAACACATTTTTATAAATAAAATTTTGTGTGTTTCAATTTTCGATTTCAAGAATTGAAGAAAATAAATAGCATGAATAACAAGTGTTTTTTCATTCTAATAAATTATTGAATATTTTAATGAAACCATAAGGGTTAGGTTTTCATTTTATTAGTCTTTATTATGATTTAATATATTTATAAAATAGATTCTGATATAAATACAATCTGTTTTTTAGTTAAGATCATTAAAGCTGCATATTTAATTCAAGCAACAGATTTTTTTCCCACAGAGAGACCCATCGATATAAAAGTACACTTTTATAATATTGTTTATCTGTATACTGAATTTAGAGGATACTTAGCATATAATAAATAAATTGATTTGAAATTAAAAAAAAGCGAAGGTGTCTGGTAATAATTGAATCTTTGCAAAGGCGTGTTCCAGTTAATTGCTTATTTCTCATTTTCCTTTGAAGCAGCTCTCGTCCTTTTCAAAGATGGGGGGCAACTTTGCATTTGAATAATATTTATACCGCATAATAAGTGAGTTCTGAGAAAGAGAAGACCTAATTTCAGTAGTAAGTAGTGGCTTAGTTGTTTGCCTAACATTTCTTTTGCATTAACTTCATTTTCCACCACAAACAATATTCAGCAGTCTGAAAACACATGCATTTATTATTGAACACATGTTTTTTTAAATGAATAAATCAAAAACAAGTGTCTGGGGATCAGAATCGACATTTTGGATTAAGGTACACCCACGTGGTGTGTCTGGTGTTCAATATGATGGAAAAATATAAACACAGATTTCAAGTGAAAGATAATCCCAGATATTATATTTATCGACACGTTCTCCACGATGACGTCTTTTGAATTATACATACAACTTGTATCAAAGGTGTCTCCAGAGAATACACACTTCTTATTATGTAGATATATGAATTTCAATGGAATTATATTTGAGATTTACAGCAAAACTATGTGCCGAATATAATACAGAAAATCCATATTAATAATATCGAGACTAAGCATTAATTGAGAATATTTTATAAGATAGATCAGGTAAATTGAGTGTTATTTTTTACCCTAATTATAAACAAAAAAATATACAGCAAATTTATTTTATTGACGAAAATAAATACTTTGAAAGACATCAAAAACACAAGATCAATTTAGTCACCAAAGGTTTCATATGACTTTTAGCGCTCGTACTGTTCACCTGTAAATTGTCGATCTTTCTAAAAACAGTAATATTAAATCACAATATAGTAGTTTTATATTAAACATCTGATTCAAAAAAAATCTCATATTCTTATACATTTATCATAACTTTAAAAAACGTGGGAGACGATAATGAATTTGTCGTCAAAGCACGTTGGGGCGCTGCTTTTATGGCTCGTACTGTTTGTCTGTCACTTTATAACATTACACCGTCTTTCACTTAATATGGTAAAGTGAGTCATTAAAAGTTGCTTGATATATTCAACGAAAAATAATATGTCACTATATAAACTATTTCAATTATCATTTAGGATTTTTGTAAGGAAAAAAATGTTGCTCTTGAGTCCCGGATTTTAGGGACTACAATGTTGCAGGTGGCCACAGCCCCGCGTATATGTGAAGTGTATGTATAATATGCGCATTTCACCATGTTCCGATGTACGATTGAAATAATTAAGTCCTGAATTTGGGTCCTTCATCTGAAAATTTTGCCATCCCTCCTTTAAACTATTGATCGGATTTTCATAGTTTATATGATTACTTTGCAAAAATAATTTTTAACAATATTTTAAGTTACTAGTTTTCAAGTTATACGCTTCACTTGAACTATCTTCGAATCTTGCTTACCATTTTTAAGTACACTCCTCGTACTTAGTTTACTTCACTTCAACAGAAATGTAACTGGGCATTGGTGGGCTTCGAGATAACCTCATTTTTATAAATAAAATTAAAAAAATAAAATGATATTAATGAATAGCTTGTATTGACTTCCAGATGTATATTATTATTTAATTTAAAATTGTTATAATTTGCTTGTTTGTTATCAGTTTGCAACGGCTCTGATGTTAGGACGATAGAGTTTTGAGAGGAAGCAGACTCAGTTCCTGAACCTTCCACTTGATATCAATTAATTATTTCATCTGCTACAACTATTATCAGCCTTCAAAACTTCAAGACTCTGCTGAAAACTCACTGAAACATCCTGCCACTAACATATTATTTTCCCCGAGAGACCGACACTTTTAAGATACGATAGTTGGTCTTGAAATATGGCAGATTTTTGCATTTGCATTTCCAATATCATCAATATTTTAATTTTTACATAATTTTTTGCTTAAACATAAACTCATCTATTTAGTCCGCCATATTGGTATTTTAACATCCAATTGTCTGGCATTCTTATCAGCAATAACGAAACAGTCAAGCATTAACCAAAGTCGCATTAATAAATACCATCAATTTAGCAGGCCATACAACTGGATGTATAAATATCAAGATGGCGGATCAAGAAGATGAGTTTGACTGTGGCAACACTAATTAACTCACTCAGACTCATCTACTTGGTCTGCCATATTAATATCAATTGTCTGGCATTCTTATCGACAGTAACGACACAGTCAATTAGTGACCAAATCGCATTAATCAATACCACCGATATAGCAGGCCATACAACTAGATGTATAGATACCAAGCAGATGAGTTTTTTTGTGGCAACACTAATGCTGTATCACTCAGACTCATCTCCTTGGGCCGTCATATTAATATTTTAACATCCGATTGTTTGGCATTCTTATCAGCAGTAACAAAACAGTCAAGCCGTAACCAAAGTAGCATTAATCAATACCACCAATTTAGCAGGCCATACAACTGGATGTATACATGTCAAGATGGCGGACCAAGGAGGTGAGTTTGACTGAGGCAATGATTTAAACAACAGTAATGAAGAGAAATGTATAATACACCTCTATAGAGGATTCAAACAGGCTGACAATTAGTATTGTCCTACTCAGACTCGTCTACTTAGTACACCATCTTATATATATATATATATATATATATATATATATATATATATATATATATGTATATATATATATATATATATATATATATATATATACATCCAGTTGTATGGCTTGCTAATATATCGATGGTATCACACTAACACATTGAATAATAGTCTATTAGAAATATGATAGTTGATATTATACATACATATACCGTTTGCGAATAGCAAAATTTTAATTTGAACGGTAGTATTCCTTTGTGTCTTTATTAGGTTTTAAGCCCTCAGTGCCCTAGTAATATTAAATACCATGATAGTGAACGAGTGCAATAAGCAAGGACTAAACTGCCTGTCGTTCTTATTTACAATACAAGCCTGTCTCTGTAAACACATAACGAGACATTCTCCACATTTTCAGCATAGAGATATCCCTTTTCAGGAGCACCGACTCCTATTCAAAACATTTTACCGGAAATTAAACATTTTTCCATTTGTTAAATATCAAATATAGTATTAGATTAAAGAGTTTTAAATTACAAAATATAATCATCCCATTATACCCGGTGCACAGTTAAAGAAAATTTAGATAAAATATGTGAGACACAAAGACTACAAAGTGATTATTAAATTACTGTATATTTTGATGTAAACATATAGGATTGGTTGTAATTAAATTTACACCATATAATAAATGCCATATGATTTTTTTATAATATTTGATTATGACTTTATTAAAATATTTGGTGATAATCTTCTTATATATAAATGCGTTTTTTGTTAGAGATTATTTCTTAACAAATTACACACTGAATAAGTGAAAATATTCCAATTTAATAACTGTACTTTATATTATTAAATAAACGCCCAAAGGGGCTTTTTAAATATATTATATATATATATATATATATAGTATATATATATATATAGTATATAATATATATATATATATATATTTATATATATATTTTATATATACATATATATATATATATATATATATATATATATATATATATATATATTTTAAATCATTATTATATTATAAAATTAAATATTATATTTTTTCCAGAGCTCTTTTTAAATATATAAATCTGGATCAACTAACTGACTCAATTATTACTATATCGTTATCAACTTTGTGTTGTTTTGTTTCCTATATAAAGTTTATACAAAGTTTTGCTTTATTTGTATGTAAGTCGTTAATCTTTTCATCTATATTTTTTTGAATTTTTATGTATATATATATATTCTTTATTATTCTAGTTCTTTAGCTTCTACGCTGTTAATTCATTATTCAACATTTTTTAATAATTTATTATTATCAAACATTTAACCAATAAATTCATATTTGATTCATTTTATAATTTATATAAATGTATTATAGCTTTCCCGAATGGCTACATTTAACAACCCTAAGTCCTCAACCTTCACATATAATTATGGCTTAATTACTTCATCGTCCTAGAAGGGGTTTATCTTGGATTTATTCGGACCTTATTAAGAACACTGGGATATACTAATTTGAATTCATGCTGCTTTCTATACCAATTGCTTTTTATCCTCCCCCATGGAATCGCAAAAAAATAATATAATTGTGTATGCAAACGGTGACGTTATTCGATATAATTTATATCCTAGATCAAAATGTCGTATATACATATATATTATTCTGAATTTTCCTTTTGGCATTCGAATGTTCCTTATAAATGTGTCACGTTTGTCACAAGGAGCACCTTTGACCCCCCAAAAGCCGCCATAAATCTAACAAAGGCTTTAGTACCATAACAAAAGCGAAAATAATTATTGAGCAAGAGAAATTGCATATTGAAGCTTTGGATTTAATTGAAATCTTAACGAGACAGTAAATTTTTGGCCTTATTACATTTTCCTATATTAATGTTTATGCTTTAGGTTTATATCCTCAAGATGAACCCACATGGCCACTTTAGTATCTTCTACTCACTATTATCATAATTTTCCTAGTACCCCAAAATAAAAGTAGTATTATTGTGAAAATAATCCACTCGTTGTAGTGAAAAATATTTTTTATCCTCAAAAATGAGAAACAAAGGGTAAGGATAAGGTTTAATGATATACAATGTATAGAGGATTTTTTTTAACAACATACTAAATGTAGTATTCTTTATTTTACGGTATAAAATGCGTCGTCTTTCTCAGAAACTTAGTAAAAAAAGTTTTAAACATACAGAGAAATATTTTCATAATTCACC